>JAPZDY010000014.1:18654791-18678592 GCA_029783645.1 Ctenochaetus hawaiiensis | reverse complement strand
CCCCCCCACACACACACACTCTCAATCCTCACATTCAGAGCAGAGGAGGTTGTAACAGAGGTATTGTAGAGAAGTAAAAGTAAATAACTGGCTTGAATATATACTTGAATAGGAGCAGAAGCACAGTTTTTTTTTAAATATACAAATACTTGTTTGTAAAAACAAATTAGTACTACAGAGGTACTGCTAGCAAGCTCAATGCCGGCACTATATCATCTCATATAACTGAGGCAGTTAACGGCACACAATCTGTCTTTACAGGCTAAAAACTCACTTATCCATGTCTCCATGACAACACTGCAAACAGAGGCTCTGATCATCTTCACACTGGCTTCTCTGGGTTTTCTAAAAGATCTGTTTAAACTGACCTAAAACTGTGTTTCTGTGTGGATGAAAATGCACAGAGAAAGCTTCATTTTAGTAAGTAACTGATGTGCATGTGAACAAAGCCTAAAGGGGTGAGAGGCTGGAGGAGAGCATGATGAGGGGGGCAACCTGGAAAGGAGAGGGTAAGAGATGAATAAAACAAAGAGTAGGACAGAAAACAGGAGGAGAAAGTGATCAAAAAGACAGGAAAGGATGACTGAGAAGAACCGAGGAAAAGACTAAGACCACAAGTAGTGTAATGGAGAGGGGGAGGGAAGACTGAAGGTCAAGGGTGGAATAGGAGAGGAGGGACAAAGGTGAAAGCATGATACAGCCAGATAGAGATAAAGGTGTTGTGGGTTGAAAGTGTAGAGGAGCATCTCACCATCTGCAGTGAATACGATGAGCCTTAATTCAGCCAGCTGGAGAACATCAGTCTGCGGCTACAGCGAGAAAATGCTCATATGCTCGTTTTCTGATAATTAAGTCAAAGCCTGAAAGAAATCAAGAAAACACACAGTGGTGCTGAAATACAGGCTGCTGGAAACTGACACTGGAAAAAAATATCAAATCACAAATGTGGTTTGTTTTAGGTAAATGTCCACTCCTGCTGCCTGGTCAGAGAACATATTCAACTTCTGGCATTATTACAGTTTGTTTGAGCTGCTCTCAAACTCCAACACATGAAAATAAGCTACAATACTGTCAATAAAAAGTGACATAATACCTTAACATCTAAGTCCAAAAATGCATCAGTTTTCACCACGCCTGAGTCAAGGATTGGACATGTTAGTCCAAAGGTTATACAATTTGTGAAAATATTAACATTTCAGTGACTGTGACTGGATATAACTAGCCAGCTGGTAGCCAGATGATACATCAGTAATCTAATGATACTGAGCACAAGAGCTGCAAATTCAAGAGCTCTGCCTGAACCAACATAAAACTTCATATCAATGACACTTAACTCTTTACAAAGAATTAATACTATTTTATAGCAAATACAACGATATGCAGAACTAACAATTCAGTGCTGCAAATTGTATTTTACCTACCTGCTACATTGTTCTATACCCTCCACTTTGTTTGCAGTACTGTGTTAGCTAGCTTGCTTTCCATTTAGAAGCTATTGTTTGTAATAATTCCTGTCAAATTAAACCATCAATCATGGTTTGCCCTAATTTATGCCACTTTCTTGATATTGTCATAGGCAATCAGTACTCCGAAGTAAAGTGTTACCATGATGACCTCTGGTTACAATAGATAAAAATAAATGGATAACACCATTCAATTTCAAAACCTGTAACTGTAAAAGTTATTCTTATTGCTGAGTAATCATTGCTGTTTGTACTCTACATATTGCAGACCACACTATGTTTCCTAAAGAAACTGGGTTATTGAAAATATCCTCTATAGTATACAAGCAAGTAAAACGCCCGAGCAATCAAAAGTAGCAGTAGTAGCTGAATTTACTGTAATTACTGACATAAGCATATCAGATAAATGCAGCTCAGCAGAGCTGATGGAGACTTCTCAGTCTCTGAGGAACTTTGCTGCTGCTGCTCATCTTGTAAGCATAAATGTGAAGCATTTGCTAACTTCTATTAGCTCCCTCCTGAAGAGCCTGTTGTCCATGGGGTGCCTGAAACGTCAGCCTCTTGCTTATCATTATAATGAACATGCATCCTGATGCCAAGCCGGCATTGTGTGTCGTGGCGATAGGAGGACTGCTTATACAGTGACCTTGTTTAAACTAGGGTCACTGTCTCCTTGATGTTCCTCACACAAAAGTAAGAGCTTGGTAATTACATCCAGTCCTTTAACACGAGCCGAAAAGAACCTCCATATCTTCAAGGAGAAGAAGGAGAGTGGGACAAAGAACGAGGAGACGGGAATGAGAAGGTGAGACACAGCAAATTATTCATACTTTGACTGGTGGACGCTGTCACAAGGGTAGTCTTGGCTCAAGGGCAACTCCCTCTAGTGGAGGGAAGCTTTCATGTTGTTCACTGCCTCTTTAATGTAGTTGTATGAGACCCTGTATGAAACATAGTAGGTTGTATACATATCACACTTCAGTCAGCAGAGTAGGTATTAGCCATGGAAGTATGGGCCATGTTTAAAACTGTGACTGACAGGGGAGTGTAACCGGTCTAGTGCAACTTAACAGGCTAAGAAAGTTAAGAACAAACTGTCCAACTACGCAAATATGACTCAAACTTGTTTTCTGCCTATTTTCCACCTTAAATCTTTTCAGAAACATGTCAGCATCCTTTTATCTGCAGTTTTAAAAATGTTTGTGAAAAAGACACAATTCTTTTCTGAAAAATCGAAAAACTTGTACATGTCGCACAGTGTAACACTACTTTGTTGCTCTGATTGGTTTGTGGAATTTTGGTCAGTGTCCATTAGCAAACGCTCTCTTAAAATTGAAAAAGGAACCGAGAGGGATCGAAACAACTTGCATCTGGGAACTAGGAAAATAATAGTTTAAAACACCTTGTGAAATTGTTATAAGAATGTCATGAACATTAAAAGAGAGCACAGTGTTTATGAGAGCTGGATCCTATCAGTCACAAAAACACAGCTTTGTAACTTGTTCAAAAGTACATCTTTTTAGCTTCAGGACCGCTAATGAACTGTCTATCAGATGCAAAATGCAATGGCCTTTTGGCTTCTGAAAACGCCAGTGAATATTTGGGACAAATCTCTCCTTAGCTTCCAGATTTTACAGGAAATTAATCAAGCACTCTGTGTAACATTTAAATGGGAACTTTAACCTTCATCAGAGAAACACAGTCTTGAAGGAGCATTGCCTAAAAGGCGCAACTCAGAGAAAATCAACAATTGCAAAAATCACTTGTTACACATTTCAATGGAATTAGTTATTTGTACATCAGCTGCTGTTGTAATTACAGACGAGTGTATGCAGCTGTATTTTAGAAATCATCAAACTTTAAACCTTTGACTTAATGTGCCCACAGCCTGTGACTGTGTTGAATATAAGGATGCTCCTTTTTTGTCCCTTGTGAGCTTTTTTCTCTTATGCTGATCTGAGAGGAACAGACTTGCTCACCTGCTGTCACAGAGCTGGACTCTGCATCCAACCTGCAACATTACATCCTTATTTAAGGGCTGCTGGTGATGGAAGTCATCCGATCAGGTATGCTTCTTTGATTTGACTTGATAGATAAAATCCTGGAGGGAGAAGGTTTTGCAGAGCACAAAAAACCTGACCAAACTATTCACCCCTGCACAGTTTCTCCTGGTGCCTCCAAGGTGTTTTGCATTAGTGGCTGATTGGAAGTCATACTTGTCCCTCCATGTGTGCCGTCCCTTCTGACCCTCTAATCTCCTACACACCAAATCCACCAAATTATTTTTTATGAGACTTATCATAAAAGTTATATACAGGTCAAGCATCTCATAAAACACACATTTTAATACAGTGTTAATTCCACTTTTTCAGCTGTTTTCTAACTGATAAATGTCAAAGCCAAGCCAGCCTGCTCTAATCCAGTCTATTAAAACAATAGAAACATTGTCAGAGATGTGTTGTGTCAGCGCTCCGGGTACTTAGTTTGCATGCAGCCCGTTGTGTGTGTGAGTGTGAGAGAGAGTGAGAGAGAGTGTTTAATGTCTACCATTGCCAAAAGCAACCATCCACATCCTGCAATGACTTGTACCCAATTTTCTGGTCAATGGACAATGAGCATTTTGTCCCCCCTCGCCATTCTTCTCACTGCCGACCCGGTTCAGCAAACCCAGTGAAAAAAAAAAGAAAGTCTTTCCCAAAATGGCCTTGTGGTTTGAATAAAAGCCCAGAGAATGCTAAGTGGGGCATCGAAGGTTAAATAACCGTTCAACAAAGCAGAACAGATGCACAGAGGGGCCACAGATGCTTAGATGATGGGATTCCCAGTATCTGTCCATTTATGCATACAATTCATATGCAGGATATAATGCAAGCATTGATGCGTTCATCTTGCTTTATAAACACATGCATGCTAACACACACCTGCAGTCTACATTTAAATAACACTATCCACACCTACTGGATGTTCCTGCACATGCATGAATGCATAAACGTATACTGACACACACTGACACAGAAAGCTTATATTGTTGCATTAGAACTGCATATTGGCCTTCTGCCTTTATCCACAGATGAAAGCAACAACTTTGACAATGATGACAATGACACAGAGGCATTAGTAATGTTCTGTACACACTGTACTTTATTGTTCATTCCCTCTTTGCTGTGACACTGATAGATAAGGCCTTACTGCTGACTAAGGCAAGGACAGAAAAGTATGCAAGCGCAGACATGGCATACTGCAAGAGAACACTTTGGCTGCATCTCAATAAACTAAACCCACATCCTTTGCTTCTCATCGCTTTGGCTTCCAGCCTCAAAGTACAGTAAGATTCAATTCATCCAGCTTCAGGTGGATTCTAAGGGAAGGAGATGGAGATGTTTAAAAGAGTCTGCTGTTTGTGATCAAATCAGGAAAAACTTCTACAAAGATAGAGGAGTAAATCTGCGTGGCCACCAGGAACTCTCCACACAGAAGAGGGCACCCTCTTTTTCTTACTGTTGTAAGTAAAAGGCTTGTATTTGTGTATTCTAAACAGCACCTAAAAAAAAGAATTCAGAAGAAAAATCATTTTGACTTTTAGCAAAACAATCCTGTTTCAGGCGCCGTATTCAGTTTTCTGTAACAGGAAGTTAGAGGTTCCCTGTGGAGTGTCAGTTAATTTCATATTCAGTACTTCTCCCCAAAACACATTGAGATTTAACAAATGTTTTTAAATGCATTTCTTTCCCAAGAAAACATTTGCAAAAGCTTTTTTTTAAAAAGATTTAAACCTTCCACTGTTTGTCAAAACCATGTTTACTTAATTCTTCTGCACATTATTCTGCATGTCTATCAGCAGACCAACGTCAAACAAGCAACATATACAGTATGTACACATTAGCTCCATGGCGCTAATAGTGGTTTAAATCTCCACTTTGCATAATTACTGCAAATTACCGCACACACAATACGGATATCTGTGCAGAGAAGTTAGATCCATCAGTGGTCCCAGAGACCCCAACCCTTTGCAGTAGAAGAGATGTCTATGAAAAGGCTACTTGTTGTAATGTAGATACTATGTGACCATGTTGTGCTTCAGCAGTACAGCATTTACTAAGACATTACGGGCTGATGCATACAAGGCAGTGCTACAAGATACCACCAGCTCTACTGTTTTTAAGTCTCACAGCAGAGAAAAGTCTTCAATAAAATGACAGGAATCCATGTTTAAGTTGCATTGTATGTGTTCTGATTGGATGCAGCAGCAGTGTCATTTGTCAAACTGAAAAATAACAAATATCAGTGTGTGAAATAATCTCTTTAAAAAAGTCTAGATTCTTTTTCCTCTTTTTTCCCCCACGCTGCCATGTTTTTTTATTGGCCGGCTCACCACATGTTGACCACAGACAGAATCTCATAATAACCTTTATTTGACGGCATCCCTGTGATCATTTCCTAACTGCGCTGTACGCTGTTTACCAGCCGCTGCATACTCGTGAGGGTCACTTCTGCTTGAGAATAACAACTTAATTAAAACCCACAAGCCTTGTTTGTTCGCATCCTCTCATAGACAGTGAACACTGTTTACCGTTATGTGAGCCGACCCTTTGATTCAAGTTTTTTTCCCGAAACCCTCCTCACAAAATCCCCCCTCGTTTGAACATAGTCTCTGACTACTCTTGGGTAAACCATACATATGCATAAGCTTCTGTTTTACACACACTTGATGCTCCGCGGGACTTTCTCTGCACCCTAACAAGCAGCTTTTCTTCAAGTGTTTAGTCATCGTTAAAACATTCATTTGCAACATAACGCTGCATTAAATCCTGCTAAGACATGTTAGCTTAACAATCTTTAAACATTGATTTTTTTTTCCAGTATAGCCAGCTGACCTTTGATGAACCCCTCATATATGTGTTATAATAAAAACACAGCTTACCCATCTGTTTTAGCGGTAAAATAGTGTTTCCCTTCAATTCTGCTCAAAAATATTCATGAAACATATTTATCAGACATCAGAGCAGGTATTTCAAATTGACCTAAAGATGTGGATTGGAGGAATATTTATATTAATGAGAAGTTAGGTAAAATTTATGCCTTCTTGCCAATTTTCTTGACACGGGACTGTCTAAAAATTATTGGAGTTAGGGTCAAAAATGGGGAGTATGCTATTTTTTTAAGTGTGCACCAAAAGTCCCAAAGGTGCAGTTTCCCATATTCAAATCTATATGTTATTCTTCATATCTCTGGGATCTAGCAAAAAAGAACAGAAGTAATATAAATATAAGATAAAAACACATGTGGATCTTTACTAATATTGGTGATTAGGGGTTATCTTTTTTCCCCATGCCATTTTGTTGGTCAATAAAACAATTTAAAAGAGAAATATCATAGAAAGTTGGCCTTGTTATCATTTTAGCCTTTAATTTAGTGTCTCTTTATTCTAAAATAGTGTAGCTATTTCCTATATTTCCACTTTGAATGTGAACATTGGTGGCTATTGTAAACTTTCTTAGTCCACCAATATAAGAGACTTTCAGTTAGATCACAAAATCTTTAATTCTTCATACTGTACCTTTTTTACTAATTAATGATGAAAGCAGCAACTCAGTACTATATTTCGAGACATTACAGCAAGGGTGCTGCAGTCAAGAGAAGGGATCCCAAGAAAATACTTGTAGAGGTATTGCTTTTTTCAAAAAATTAAGAATAAGATTTTTACCACTTTTACACCCCGACAATTCTCATACAGTCCCTGTTAAATACTGGTTTTATTAGCTAATTTGACCCTAATACTATTTATATGATTATCATAAGGAATTTCAAAAGACATTTGATAAACACTTCATCCCTAGTGACATTAGGATATGTTATATTCCCTGAACATTATCTGTAATAGCCATAATAATAATAAAACAGAAGATAGAAAAAGGAATGCCCATTGCCTGGTGGTCCATTCGAAAGATTGTGAGTCTTCTTTATCTAAAATGTAATGGCACGATAACGCTTACACATTAGCTGAAAAACAATGTTAATTCCCCAGAAGAATACTTTAATATTCCCCATCTTCACCTCTTCACACACCCAAACCAACCCAACCCGGAGAAGGGATGCAGCTACAAAACACTGCAGGCACTGTGACCATGATACTCTTTCCCTACAAAACTGAGCAGAGTAAGAAAAAAGTAGGACCCATCATTTCATTGTGTTTGAGACTAAAGAGAGCAGTCCAGGCTAGTGCATGTGCAGTTTGCAGAGTCTTCTGGTCTCTCAGTGAGGTAAGAGGTGCTGTATGATTGGGTCCATTGATTAGCAGCCTCAGGGGAGTCATTTATCCTTTACTCAGCGAGACTATGAACAGAAACATTAACATATCTCCTACAGAGGCCTGCGATGTGAACGCATCCATCTCCCCACCTCAACTGAGAGGGTTTTTCATCTGTAAGGCTTTGAGGGTTCATTTGATGCCCTTAATGTCTTTACACAATGTGTCAAAGTCCAAAGCTGACACAGGAGCATCATCGTCCTCATCCTTCAGAATAAAAGATTATGAGTTCAAAGGCTCCCGGGTTAAAGGTCGCCGCTCTGGGGTTCCGGCCTCGCTTCCTGGTTTCGGCTGCGGCCCAATCTGGGGAAGCGGGATGAAGTTTTGGACCGAGGTGTCTTGGCTCCACTGTCGTTGGCCTGGGGTGTGTCTCTGGATGACAGGAAAGAGGAAGAAGAAACGACTGAGTTTATAATTCAAACAAACCACTGATGCTGCTTTGGAGATTCTGATGCATAATTTCCTTCTGCCAGTGGATGTTTTGTCGGTTAACTTGACAACAACAGCAGATAGAGAAGCATTCATGAACTAAATAAGCTCAGTTGCTATTATTCTACATAAAATGCTTATAGAAAGTAGTAAAATGGACATTTAATCTTACTGTTCAGCATCGCAATGTGGAAGAAATGACAACTACTTCGACAACCACTAGCTAGCCAAGTCAATGTGAGCTCCATGATTTGGATGGAAATCATGTCTCATTTCTCTTTTACAGTTTCTATCTGAATAATTTTTAAAGTGCAGAATCCTTTAAAAGGTGTCTGAAATATTAACTTGACAGCTGCATACGTGGCTATTGTACCAGAAGACTGAGGCTTAAGCTACATGTCTTAAAAAGTCAATTTCTTAACTAGCTGCTGATTCATTTAGGGGACATGGAGTGAAAGAAACTGCCTTGCTGTTGCACTGTAGTGCTCTGTTATTCATATTTTTAACTTTTTTCTTATTATTTCAATACTACATAAGAAAAGGCTTGTAGGTTGAGGACTAATTGGACGCTATCATGAGTAACACTGGTTGGTGCTGCTTGTTAACTTGCCCAAATCCAATATAAAGTACTACAGACAGAGCCACTAATGCAATCTTAACTCTAATACCAGGAAGAAAATCTCTGCAGTGGAAAATTACAAAACAAAGATGTGCCACTTTAAAGGGGCTTTTTTATTCTATAACTCCAAAAAGTCTACAAGTTAGCATTTGAAATATTGCTGGGCCATTACTGCAGGTAGTAAACTAATCAGCAGGACATGTTAATGACTGCAGCTTCTGTTAGATGAACACGATGTTTACAACATTCTGTAACTTTTCCTCCTGTGTTTTGGTCTTGTAATTAAGACATCACCCTCTAAAGGCTTTAAATGAAGAGTATTGCCCTTGCTACAGCATCATGAACAACACTTCAGCTTGTGGAGAAAACCAAATCCTGACAGGGCTGTTGTGCTGTTGCACCCACTTGCAGTTGCTAAACTGTGATTGGACAATCCCTGATTAAAAAAAGGCCATCCAACAACATTATTATTTCACTTTCATTTAGTTGTAAGAAAATCATTTTTCAGTTTATCTACTTGTACGCTTTTGTCCTTCAGTGCTTTTTATTTTTTCAACCTCTAACCTAATTATTTTGGCTCTCAACACTGGAAACCATTATTTATTACACAAGGATTCAAATCACAGCCATTTCCGATCTTAGATGATGTTTTGGCTTTTCATTACTCAAGAGGACGTAATCTCAGCCACTTGATGAAATTGTTGTCCTAGTTACCCTGACGACCGACTTCACGACATGAACCCCTGATCCCTGATCTTATCTGATAACGACAAGGATGAATGAGAGGCTCTTGTCAAAGGAAGATCATGAAAAGCAGAGAGACCGAACGCCTGGAGTTAAATTCTTTCTCATTGAATTTTTCTGAAGCATTTTATCCCCGAGACGGCGACCTCTGAACTGCTGCTTGTGATGCTGCAGCGATGCGTTGCTGAGATGGCGTGGTGGCTCTGCAAGTTCAAGTGCTTCTTTGACAGAAGGATTCTTTAATACATATTCAAAACAGTTAAGAGGCAAAGGGCATTTCTCTGTTGATGTCTCAATGGCTTCTTTAATTGCACACCCCAGCTGCTATAGAGCTGTGATTAAGGTTATCAGCAACATCTTGGTGGTTCTGTGTTGGAAGGTTTGATTCCTCTGACAACACGTGCTAAAAATAAACACACCCTTGGTGAAGAGCTTTGGCTAAAAGTGTCACTGCGAGCCATATGCCCGAGGCAGGGGGCCCTAAAAAGCAGGACAGTGAGAGGGCAGAGAGGCTCTGTCATGTAACCAGACAGTCACAACGCAGCCCTGCAAACACGAGTTGAGATTCAAACTTGGTTATGAAAAATGTATGGCCGCAAAGTGTCCCCGTCCTAACCATCAGGATCAAACAGCTGCAGGGTGACGGTGTAACCAGCCAATCTGAGAACAGCCTGAACTATGTTAATGTGGGGAATGTTATTCCTTTTCCTCTGGCACAAAATGTACACTTAGCAGTGGCTCAAGTACCACTTATTCCCATATCTCCACTGTACCAGGCAAGCTCAATCAAGTGCAGTGGTACAATTTGAATTTGACCAAGGTTGGCCAAACACTGATGCAATGGGGAGTTAAATCAGCAAAAATTGTACTAAATTGGGGGCAGCATGCAGAGCTGAAAATGCAAGCCACCTCATTTATTCATATCAATCTGGATAAAATAGCTAAATGTGCTAAATTAATTAGGCTTATAGATTTTTTTCCTCTGACTCACAGCATGTGCTTGTCTCCCATTTGTACATGATATTGACTTGTGCAGGATAATAACTTTCCCAGGCACTGATGGAATATTAATAATTTGACCGCAAAGTAGCATAATTAGAGTAAATGCAACTATGCATCAAACTGATTAACAGCAAAACGTACGGTGCAGTGAATGGAACAGGCTAAATAATAAACTAATCCCTCCATATTTCATTTTCCTCAGTCGCAAACACAACACAACACACACACACAGAGTCATGTTTCCATCACTGTTAGAGACACTGCATAAACTCCTATTAATTTCCTTGAAACCATAACTGCTACTTCCATAACCTTAAACCGAGTCCTCATCATAAAGTTTAATGATTTCTGTTGATGGGAACTTGCATTTTGTCCATTGAGAAAGGCAGGTCCTCACAATGTGCCTGTGTAAACAATGTCCCCAAAACGTGAATAATACATGTCTGCACACAGGTGTGTGAACAGTAACACACAGATAAATTGTCACAGGGCAACACAATAATAGATAACATCTTCACTCTGACCTAAAGTCAACCTGCCTCATACTGCACTTGACGGAGAGAGAAGGGTCTGCAAAACTTTCCTCTGAGGCAGCAGGTCAAAAAGGCAAGAGCCCACACAGAGTGTGTGTAGTTTGTGTTCAGAGCAAACCACAAAAGGGTTGAGTGTGAACTGCATACTGAGTGGTGGCAACTCTAGAGACAGATATGACCACACTGCTGTTCCAGGCAGGTGAGGAATATTACAGCAAGTTGGTCCAAAGAAATGAGTGTGGAGAGGCACAAGGAGACCTCAAACACAAACAAACATGGACACTGCTGTCCAGCCTGTTATTCACATAGATTTAAGTGTTGACAAAACATAAGCCAATGATAAGTATAAGGCCAAGCTGCTACTGCTGATATTTAGCAGATAAAACATTTAATCTTTGTGTTTTAGCATGTAATTATAGTCCTTTTTGGTAATTAGCACTAAATACAAAATGCAGTTGAGGCTTATAGATATTAGGCTTGCAGATATTAGGTTGTAAACCAAAGTGAAGAACTAATTAAAGGCTTTATTTGATGACAGCCCACCAAAGTCAATTAAGTTTTATCCTTCTCTGTCTGCTGTGTTGAAGTTTTTACACACTTATGAACAGCATCATGGTGCATTAAAGGGCACCTCATAAGCTCAGAAATCTGTATTCCAACTGCTGCAAAGTTGTTAAAAATAATTGTTTCTGTTTTTTTTTAAATTTTAATTTATTGAAATATACAGGTCTGCACCTGCCATCACCTGTCTTGTTCATCACTACAGCATTTTTTTAAATCATTTTTATTTATTGCTGCAAAAAAAAAAAAATCGAAGAAGAAGCACAGACATGTGCACCAAATTTTGCTGGTGCAATCCAATAGTTGTGAACCAGTGCGGTGGACCATCTGAGCAACACTGACATCCTTAAATACACACTGCTAGCATGGCTAATAACAAATACAACAATAATCAAGAGAACAACAGTTTGACAAAACAATTCCAAACAAAACAATACAATGTTATATCATACATGACAATGGGTATGGAATGTCCTGGGAGCAGTTATCTGATCCTCTGAACACACAAGGTGTCATCCACTCTGTCAGAGGCCCCTGTGATCAAATAGCACCTTTTGGTGTCACTGCCTTTGTCAAACTACTGCTATGTTTAATCAAAGCAGTGGGAACCCTTCCAAGCAAGTTTTCTGCCAACTCACATCAATCTGAGAGGCTGATTATGACAAAGTCCCCCCAGAGAATTGGCATGTAATAAAGTTTCTGAATGACTCAACTTCAAGCTTATATTTCTGTCTCCTCAGATCTCAGACCAGCTTTCCATCCCTCCATCCTACGCCGTCTGCTTCCCTCCATCTTTCTTACTAAACTGCTTCTTGTCATTTTCTTTCTTTGAATGCTCTGAATATACCAGAAAGTCTGTCATCTCCCATTCGAGCCTCTAAACTTTTATAAAGGCTTTGCCATCATGTCACAAATCTGTCAGAAACAAAATATGGTGACACCACAGAGGTCCAGAGGATAATTATCTGATTATTGCTAGTTTGCGGGCACTGATTAATTTAATAATGTTCACAGTAAAAGTGAATAATCTGAGAAAGTAAATTATCCATTAATGTTCATTTATACAGTGAAAAATGGGCCGTGGAAAAGATACTTAAAGCTTAATTACCACTCTACCTGTTGTTGTTAGTTAAAGTTAAAGTTTGCACTTGCTCTTATTTGACGTTCAGCTGCCAGTCAGGATTTCTGGTATTGTATCAGTCATGGCTGTTACATATCTAGCATCGTATGGTTTACATTTAGGACCAAAGTGTTTTCCCGCCTAATTCTACACCCTCTCCACGTTCCCTCCCTCCCCCCTTTATCAGCTTAATGAGCAGACTAATTAGGCTTTCATCCCTCACTGAAGATGTTCAAGACCAGCACAGGTTTGATCACATCAGGTGATCAGGCAGTTATGACGTCCACATTAAACAGTGACATCATACAACACAACTGATACAGTGCTGTTTGCCTTTATACGCAAGAGCAAGGTTCATCATTGTATGATGATCAATGTTATTTGGATGTTGACTGTCCGTCTCAGTCATGGTGGCGAGAACTGAAGTGTCAGCACAGACCTGCATATGCAAGTAAAAGTCTCTTACTATTTACTCTCTGTCAGCTGTCACCTTAAACTTCACCCACATGCAGATAAGTTCACAGACTCCGAGCAACATCTTATACTTAAAATGCTGCTTTGTAAACTTGTTAATGTGATGTACAGATCAGTGTCCTCTGACAGTTGCTGTGGTTGTTTCTCTGTTGCTTCGTCTCAACTTTAATGCTAAAGCTTTCTGAGGAGTTTTGATCCATAGCATCAGTTGTCCACGCAGAGTGTTTGGCCAGCGTCTCCTGTTGATTGGCTGTTTAGAAATGGTTGACCGGCTGTGTTCCTGTGATAAAATACAGGAGTAACTGGTACATAAGAAAACACAAGCAGTAGCTATATGAGAGAAGATGTACATATAAATGAAGATATAAACTCTGAGAAACAGCACTTCAGGAGATGAACAGCAGAAGAAAGCAACGTAATGAAGTCTCAAGCTGACTCTGCTGGTTTGACAATGCAATATTTCACGCCATTCAAAAAATGCTCAAGAGGAATTTTTCTATTTCAGATTGGAGATGTGACAAAGACAGATAGCATTATTAAGCCTCTCGAGGCAGACTAAATAATGAGCAGGGGGGGAAAGAGGAGGGGGAAAGAAAGAGGAAGCAATATGGCTGCAGGCCGGTCACAACCAGCCTCACATTACAGCTAAACAGCACGTTAAAATATGTTCCTGAAAACATTTCAGGTAATACGGTGACAGAATCTCTGTCCATACTCAGTCTGCGCTGCCTTTTTTTTTACAGTTTGATGAGCCAGTCCTATCTTTTTTATCTGATTTCTATAACTCTGTGTGTGTCAATGAAAGGGAGCATACTAAAGTAAAACTTCTGCTCAAAAAACAGCATTTAGGTCCAGCAAAAATGAGCTGGGTGCTGGGATAAAGGAAGGTGGTTTAACATTCATTTGCACATGCTACCCGTATTATAATGAAATAAAGCTGTTCAGCCGGTCGACAGCAATATGATGCAGCTTATATGAATTCATTGATCCTCTCTGGAGCTCATGAAGACATAAGTGATCAATAGCATTATTAGTCAAGACTGCAACTGGATTTCCAATATCATAAAAAAACTAGAACAACTAAAGGAACTGGAAGCATATAAAGAACAGGACAGGAAAACAGCACACTTCTATTCAACTTCTTTTCCTCCTGATGTATCAGGAAAAATCCCTGCAATCACATGCTGATGTGCAAACACGTTACCATGGTAACCAAATGATCCGGGATAATTATGCAGATCTCCTCCTAGAAAGTTCTCACGATAAGTTGATGGATTTAGAAGTGCATTTCTTGAATTCATTATGAAATCGCAAATCTATTTTCACACAGTTCTGTGGTTTTTCTGTCTTTATGGGTGAAGATATTCCTAAAAAATAACTTCAAACTTCAATTTCAAACAGTTTACACTTTGCGCAAGGCCATAAAGTGTAGAGCCTACGTTTATTTCAGTATTGTTGCTGTTGACTCAGATGTCTCCAGAGGAAATGACATCGCAGTCAGACAGTGTGACAGGTCACGCCGGCTGACTTTTTCGCAGTAAGTGGAAACTGATGTGAATGTTGACAGGAAATGACTGGAACATCTCATTTTTCAGACGAGGCCTGGTAGGTAGGTGGGGAGCCGAGGCATCATGCACTTTCACACTTGCTAGTCTGAGTGTGTGTGAATTACTGTGTGTGTGTGTATGTGAGAGAGAACATATATGCTGTATATGTGAATACGCCTGTGAGTGTACAAACTCAGGGAGACAGTAAAGTTTGCCTACAAGGGATTTGGCATTTTCAGTGACATTAATCCTCCCTGTTTTTTTATCTTGTAACAAGTACAACCACAACAGGCCCGGCAGCTAATTCTTCCTGAAAATCTTGTAGATTAAATTGCATATTACTCCTGCTACAAACTGACTTTTTTAAATGTTCTATGAGCATGTAAAGGGGTTTCTGCAATGGTTAAAGGCATCTCTACATTTTCTATAAAGGCAAATAATGAGGATTCCACTGTATTTGAGTTTGGTGAGGCCATGCTATAAATATACGAAGAAGGCTTCACAGATATTTACATTCCGTGATTTCTGTCTTTGTATCACATTCAGTGTTCCTGTTTGGATTTCTCCACTCAAATATCTGAAAATGTCTCATCAATCTTACACAGTCTGGAGCTCCTGCACCTGCACACTGATGTTGGTATCCATTTTTTCCTGATTCTCTTTCACCCACACACACAAAACTCCACAAAAAAGCTCAGATACTGCATCAAACACACCCGTATGTGTCCACTTACAGACAGAAAGGCAGCAGAGACAGCAGGGTCTCTTTGGTGGGGCGGGCTGTGAACTCCGGCAGTGTCTGGATCAGTTTGTTCATCACCATACGAAGGTAGCCCTGCAGCTGCTTCCTCCTCTCCTCCACAAACTTGGCATCCTGCAGACGGAGACAGAGAGAGCGAGAGAGAGGGAGACAAACAAAGCAGGGAAGGGGAGAGAGAATGTGTTGGTTGTAGATAAAATGGTGCTTGGAAAGGTTGTGGTTGATGCTGCAACACGCAACTTTGTTATCACATTTACAACCATAAATTAACAGGAAATATTAAAGTGTCTTTAGTCAATATTTTTTTTTTAAAAATGGATTACATGGCTTCATGTAATGTTGAGGCTGAAAGGGGGCTTTTGTAGAGATAAAACCACAAAGAGTTATCATCCAACCTGCATTTTCTCCTCAGCTTTATGAAATTTTAAAGCCTCTTAATGATAACGGTTTTGTTTTTCTAGCCCAAAGCTGTTTTGCCTCAGAGAGCAAGAAACACAAGCAATAAAAACAAATATAAACAAGCAAACAGTGAAACCAGATTAGTAAATAAAAAACAAAAATGTCAGTATTCATCTTTGCAGAAGGACAAAAATGGATCCTGGTGTTAATCCTGGTTTTCAAAACCGGTCTGAGTCTAACCCCTTGAGTATTCTTAACCCTAATTGGCTGATATCAGCTTCTCTTTAAAATGTTCAAAGCAATACAATATTTATTGTGAGCACGACCTGTTAACTTGGCTGCAGACATCAAAGTAAAACCAGCAGTCTCATGGAGTACCAATAAAGATGGTGGAACACATGGCAAAACCAGTGAAGGAAGATAAAAATAAAAAAAAAAGCGTTTAAGAGAGAGTTATGTGTTTTTTTTTAAAAAGAGTTTAAAAACACATAATAAAAACCGTCAGTGTTGTGGTAAAACAGTTGGCAGTGTTGACAGTGTTCCTTCAGTGTTGTCGGCTGTACAGATGCTGCTTCCCTAAGCCTCGAGCCAAATGCTGTTTGATGACTGATGCGTATCGAGGTGTGAGCTGCCCGGCGCGCAGGGAGGATGGTGGGTCTCACAAACACATGCTGCCTCCAGGCCAACAAAAAAAAAAAAAGTTGTAGATTGTGACATATTGTGACCTGTGACTCTTGAATGATGATCTCTTGTTGGTTTGCCACAATCAAATCCTGAATAGGTGTCTCCTATGATTTACCCCCCTCAGCCGTCCTTCTGTCATTTCAAACGCCGCATGTTTGCAGTAAAAACCAACAACACTTTGAATTGTTCACATTGCTGCCAATAACCAGGCCACAGAATTCCATATCAGCTATTGACAAGCAGTAAAGCTCCACATTTGATAAATAAAAACATGGAATTTTGAGGATTAACACACCTCAATATGAGTTTTTTTTTTCATTTAGTTGCTGATGTTGAAGGGAAATTGGTCTTTTGAGCATTCAGACCTCCCACAGAGAACAACTGGAGGCAGAGGCATGGAGCCACATGGCCAGTGTTAGCATGGCTAATCGGTGTCCAGCAAGGTTCAGAACAAAGGCTGGGCAACGCTCCCTTCTGCTCTCTGGTGCCGGGGACTGGAACAAACAGCCATTGTAGGAGGCCAAAATTTTTCTGTGTTTTGAAACAACTGCTTCTCTTTTGATCTAAAATCCCAACACCCGACTGAATTTGATTGTCTCAACTTAAGTTACAGTTTTGATGTTTCAGAATGAGAAGAATTAACTCTGAATGGGGCTGAATAGCTACAGAATGTGCCTCAATCTGGCAAACGGGAGACAAGTTGAGTAACACTACTTAATGAAAAAATGCATATAGTAACAGCTATGTTAAAAAAAAAAATCACAGTTAAAGCACTGACTACACTGAGCTGGCGTACAGCAAAGGTTCAAATTTAATAATCAACATTTGCAATGAAATTACTGCTGGTTTATTAACTGTTAACACATGAAGCCCATCAGGGCTCCTCACATGTTTTTTAACAAGCTACTTGCCCAGCAGCAGTGACATTTAAACTTAAACCAACAGAAATGCTTTGGAGAAAATGATGAAATTGAAGATTGCACTGCCGCTAATTTGAAAATTGGCCTACAGCAAGGCAGACAATACAACCCATTAAAGCTATAAACATATTAAATACAGCAACATGCATAGTAATAATCATTGAAAAAAAAACAGTAGAGGAGAGCAGGATCTGAGAAGCAGACTTTGGTAACATTATGTCTAATGGAGTTTGCATTAATAAATTATTTTTTTATTTTACTGTTTTTTAACAAAATCAGGGATTTTTTTACTTTAATGATTACAATTCAAAAGGAATTCAGATATTGAGAAAGTAACTCATTACACATTAGGTCAACTTCTATTAAAAATAACATATTTGCTGTCAATCATACAGCTTCTGTAAACTCAAGTGGTCAGCAGCAGAAAAAAAACAACCAACTGTACATACATTAACAGAAAAAAACACTAGGTCAAATTAAAAACAATTTTTTAAGTAAATTAGATACTAATTTATTTTTTAAATTATTTTTGCTAACAATAACAAATGAAGTAAAATACAAAACAGATACCATGCTACATGCTATATACTGGTGCTCAATGTGATGTGCATTAAGTCCACTATCCCTTTGTTGCATCTATGATACTATATGTGACATCGCAGACTGGTAAAATGATATTGGAATTTCACTGTTCTTGACACATGTTGCATACAAATGCAAACAAATGGAAAAAAGACCACAGGCGCTGTGATGCTTAAAAGACTTCACACGATTCTCCAGCTCTTCACATGAACTAACCAGAGGTCGTTTCTAGTGCATTTAAATGTAAAATGATCTCCACCGGCTTCCCATCAGTAAGTACAACCAAGCGCTTTTAGGATGAAACAGAAATTTCTGTCATGTTGAGCAAAAAGAATTCTGTTCCTGCTCCACTTATGTGACTTTCAGGGCTTCGTGTGTAGGTTTTCAAATAAAAGTGTATCTATGATATGATGTCATACAGGAGAGTAATGACTCACAGTGTCACAGAGATTTATTATGCGTAAGTCAAAAAGTGATTCAGATCATTTAGATAAAAAATCAGCAACTCTCAGAGTTCTGAATAGACCTCTATGTCTTTTAAAGCCTAGACAGCAACATTTTAGGAAATATAAACGCACGCAACTTAATTTATCCTTTATTACCCAGCGGGGATCACTGGGTAATAAAGTTGTGTATAACAACAGGTGGAAAAGGGGATTTGTGGTGTTAAGATCCCCACAAATGCATATTTAATTTAAGCATCAGCTGCCATTTTCACACTTTGCCACAGTGAACCTCCTAAAAAGCTGATGGATGATATGCAGGTACAGTGGCCAGAGAGAACTCTTAAAAATGGGGGAGTAGATAAGTGGTTCACTGTCGCTTCACGTAGTGTGTTAGTGTGTAAGTTTAAGGGAGCAGGAGTGGATAACTAAACTCTGCCGCTCGCCGGGTGAAACAGACGCTGCAGGACCGCGTAAATCTGATGTGTCAGATTAGGCAGCACACGCCAGCGTGGGTTTCATGCCATGTCAACACAATAAAGGGACATCCTGACTGCTTTCATGGATGTCAGAGCAGTAATAACACTAATGGACATCATAACAAATTCATCCTCTTGTGGAAGACAGAGAGGAGGGCTGAGGAGGCCAGGTGCTGTCTCTTGTTTGCAGAGAGGAACAGGAGGGCAGAGCACAAACTACTGTGGCATACTGATGCAGGTACAAGGCCGATCCTGTCCTCTTACATCTGTCTGCTCACTACATCAACACTGCTCTTTCCTGGTTGCATCCCCTCCCTCTCTCTCTCTCTCCCTCTCGTCTTGTACCTGCACACGAGCAAGGCTTTGCAAGATAAGACTCCTCTATATGCAGACTTATCAGCAGCGTTTGTTTGCACTGTGATTTTGTGCAAGAAATCTACCTCTATAAAATCATAAAACACACATGTAATGGACAAAAGAAGATCTGGATGTACTCAATGTATACATGCACAAGCACACATAGATACAGTTTATACACACACACACATACACGCACATATACACACACATTACAGCTAAATGTCACTTCTCAGAGTGAAGAGATAAGCTTCAGAGGGGAGCTGTCAATGGAAGAGAAGCGTAAAGTGTTCACATATGCACCGGGGTCTCCACAACTGCTCAGTGAGTTTTCTTGCCAGCTTTAAGCTATTGAATACTGAGGGAGAGGAAGAAAAAAAAAACAACTCCAAATAGCATGTCTGAGGAGCTAAATGTTGCCTGGCAACAAAAAAACACTTTCAGAAGTAAAAGTAACTGCACCCTGTGGTATCAACCACTTTCTCTTCTCCCAACAGAAAATCAATGCTTTTGACCGAGACGTCGATCCTGCTTCAAATTCTAAAATTACCGTGTGTTTACAGTGATGCTGTGGCCTTTTCGGTTTTTATTTATTCACAGATAAAGAGAGAGACGGGAGTGGTGCAGGGATGCCATGTAATGGAAATCCCAGGCCAGAACTTACTGGTTGCATAATAAGCTGCTGTCTTGGCAATTCAGTCACTTCTAACAAGCACACAGCGAGGGAAACAGTTTGTGTGTGGAAATCTGGTCCTCGGTGACTGATGGGGCATTTTTTTCTGGAAAACAAAAAGTTTCCAGCTGCGCACACGCAGTCAAAAATAAAGAACAGACTCTCCCCGGCCACCACTTTAAAACAGGAACATCAACCTGAGCGCTATTTGAACCCGCAGTACACTTGAATTTAATGAGAGTGGACAGCGTTGGTACACGCTGGCAACAAAACAAGGTCAACGCTTTCCACCAAGTCAGCCCACACCGGACCACAGCGAGGCTGAACGGCCTGTTCTCTCTCTCTCTCTCTCTGTGCAGTGTTTAAACACACACCTCACCGCGGGTCCTGGCCATGCATAAAACATCATAGGCAATTCAGGAATGCTCATACAAGACCTCCACAATATCTCCTTGTCATAATTAAAAGCGCAAAAACATGTATATTGCATAATATGTGAACAGAACATACTAGGGCTTGTTAATAATTCACTTTGTAGTTTCTGATTAATTAATCAGGGCAGGCCTGGCACTTCTTTCTCTTTGTATGTGCAGATGGGGTGACTGCCGAGGGCAAACTGTGGTTGTGTAAGTGCCATTTTTTTTCTGATGTAATTACCTTTCAGGTTTTATAACTGTATAATTTTTATGTTATCACAATTATCAGAAGTTGTTTAGTCTTACTGCGTTGTTGTAAATGCAATTAAAAAAATACCCAGTGTCAAGGAAAGCATTAATAAATCATTCTAAGCATTGTAAGCATCTTGTATCTTTTCCCGTGTGTAAAGCCTAAATTCAGCACATGATTGGCTAATCATGATGATTACTCTATGCTCTCCGCTTTAAAAAGAAAATAAAGGAAGTGTACCACTGTTTCCTCAGCAATGGCACTTAGTACATCAATGTGATATGATGAACGTGTTTGATTGCAAGTCTGATCATGTATGGAAAAGAAACAATCCAGAAATCCAGTCTGCACAAAATCACTCATGAAACAGCAAACTGTAGTTTTTACTCTTCAGTTTTTAAATGTTTAAAGTGTTTAAAGCATAAAGTATATCTGTAGTTAATGAGCTTTAAAGGTGCTGATAGGCATTAGAAAGAGCCAGGCTAGCTGCTTTTTTTCCATCTCTGCTCTTAGCCAAGCTAACCGGCTGCACGCTGCAGAGTGACGGAGATGAGAGTGCTATTGATCTTCTCATCAAACTCTCTGCCAGAAGGCAAAAGCACATTTCCTCCAATGTGGAACCTCTGCTTCAAAAATACCCATCATCCCACAGGCCACGAGCAGGTGCTTCTGTGCTTCCAAGATTCATCTGAGCATGCACATCTTCACACACGGTGCAGTTAACAGAGACTGAGAGCATGAAGCGGTGGAACTGATGTCGTTGTCAGATACAGTGACACTAGTTGATTCTTTTGGCCATTTTTAAATTCTACGGCTGAGCTGAGCAGGGAGCAAGCAAGACATCACACAAGCCAAGTTGGCACAGTGCAAGTGATTTCCAAAGCAAAGCAAAGCAAGGTAAGAAAGCTGTTTACTTTCATTATATGTTTTGCTAGTTTGCAAAAGATGCAATTAGCCATTTATAGCTCGTCAACAGCTTACCATGGTTGTTTCTGCTTAAACCTTGTAATATTTATAACCCAATCCATTTACCAAGTATGTTCATAGCATAAGCAACAAAACTTGTTTGATTCAGTGGTGCATATTATTTGCCTATAGCTGCTTTACAGTCAAAGCCTCTCACTGGTTTACCGACGGAAGGCTTTTAAGATGGAAACCCCAGCAGGAAACATTGGGTTTGCATCAACAATAACTTGATTCAGCTGAAAGTGATCAGAACAGACAGGATACACGGAAGGGAAACTAAACTCTAAATCACAGAGGCTCACACACACACACGCACACAAACATAAGGCACAGATCGGCTGTAGTCGGCTCCGCTGCTACCAAGCAAGACCACACAGAAGCAGCTCAGCAGCTTGGAGGAGCTGCATATGAAGGCAGATAATGAGCAAAGAAACTGCTTTCAAATATTTATTTATAAGTCAGTGATCACTGACGTCAACTCATGAGAAAATAAAACACATCTTTTGCAGAGTCTTATTTGATGGCTGCGAGGGAGAGTGGTCACCATCTTAGAAGAAATTGCTTTGCTTTTACATTTTTTCCCCTCTCTTTTAATTTGTAGCTTCTGGGAACAGAAAACTACCTTTATTTCAATATCTCTATTGGTGGCCTTGCAACAAAAATAGAGGGAGATAAAAGCCAAAGCAACAATGATGCGGTTTTTTATCAAAGCCTAAAGTGGGCGAGTGACTTGAAAGAGCAGGACAGGAGACAGTGATACAAGTGGGTAAATGAGAGAAATTGATATTGAGGGAGGGGAACAAAAAAAGAAAAATGCTTCTGGACATAAGCCATAAAAATTGGATGAGGTGCAGCCAGTGAGAAAACCTGACAGCTGGACTCTGGGGTCTGACAACAACATAGCTTTGATGTAATCATCCCACCCCCCACCCCCACCGCCACCCCCCACCCCTCGTGTTGGCATCAGGAGAGATTTGACAGGCGCGACTTGGGAACATTTAGCCTGTATGCATGGCCAGGCCACTGACAAATCGACTGGTTAAGAGCTGTCACAGGCAGTGTGTGTGTGTGACCTTAGTGTGTGTGTGAAACATCATCTGTACTGTTAAGTTCCACAGCTGGACAGTCTCGCCTAGAGCACTTGGAGACGCAGAGAGGGGGGAGTCTCATTAGCTCATTAACAGGACTGAGAGGCGCAGATGCACAAACGAGTCAAAGGGGCAAAGTCTTGATGGTGACGAGGCCTCGCAGGGGCCTCAGCTCCACACTGTCAGAGGTCAACTGTGCCAGCCACTGGCCAATTTTCCTCACAGTGAAATTAATCCAAATGATCATTTCCTCAACAGTATTTACATGACTGCTAGCTTAGAGTGATGGCTTACAGTGCTCTGTTTACAAGCACCAGAGTCAGCAAAATGAAACTGAGGAGTTCTGGTACGTATATTGATGATCTGTGATTTCTCAGAGAGCCGAAGTAAAAAAAACATGGAGGATTGTCTACATTGCAGTTTTTTTTTATTTGCTGAGTGTTTTCAAATAAGCCATGTTTTATTCACACATGTATCCAGCATTAATCCTAATGATAACATCTCTTAACTGGCAACTACACTGTTTTAAACACAAAAAATTACCAAATAACTCAACCTGGATTTGCTGCATATTAAAAAAGCAATGATAAAGCTTTTCTCTGGAAAATGCCATCACAGTTTTCACATTATTCACCTTATGAAATTATTCCGTTTCTCTTTTTAAGGTAAGGTCAAGATAACACCATTCCTGAGAGTTGTGTATTGTTCTTAGCTCCTTAAAGCGAATAAACAAAATCACAGTACAAACCTGTATTAATCAGTTATGTCTGAGACACTTAAAGGAGCCAAGTTAGGTTTTTGAAAGTTATTGAAAGAAAAATAAACATTTATCAAGTGATCAACTCCCTTTTAAATGATTTGCTTGGACGTTCTCTTGAACATAGACTAAATTCTGCAGGATCTTTTGAACACAATTCTTGGCTAAAGCACTTAAAATTCATACACAGTGTAAAATGCGGGTTTATATGTGGGGTACCACCATGGT
>JAPZDY010000014.1:18626982-18645209 GCA_029783645.1 Ctenochaetus hawaiiensis | reverse complement strand
GATCCAGTCATTTTGGCCTGGATCGGACTCGATACCGATCCAGTGGATCGGATTGGACCATCCCTATTTAATATTTCATAATTCACAACTTTAGAAAAGACTTATCAAGAATGTTTTTTTCAATTTATATGCACAACAACATTAAAAATGAGCAATCTAACTTATTTTAAGAACCTTCATTATCTCATTTGCAAGTCAAAAGGCCATGTTAAAGAGAAAGTGAAGACTCCACTGATCAAGTACTGCTACGTTAAGTTGAGGGCTGCACATTTCATAATGTACCCTGTACAATAATAATTAATCGAGAAAAACATTGTCTGTGCTTTTGAATACTCCATATGTTCTGCTGAAATACCATGACATAAAGTCCTCATAAGCAGGCTCATAACGTTTTTTTTTCCATTACAATAAATGTATTTTCAATTCCACTTCCAATATCTGATGAAATTCACTTCCCAGACCTTACACTAACATTTTGATGCGTGCATTTTCTTGGTAAAATGTTTCTAATATATGTATCATTTAACATTTCCACATTAAAAGGTCTAAAAATGATTTAAGTAGTTGAGTCTGTACCTAAATTTTCACAAATGTTTCCAACAATGTTTAAACTCAACTTAAAGTTTTCCATGCGTTTCATTTTGTCTCCTGTCACTGACTTTAACTAAAACATTAGTCAGACTGTAGGTAAGGAAGTTGGTAAACGGGACTGAATGCATTAAACTTTAATCCATTACTTTATCTGAGAACATTTCTGTCTGAGTCAGTCAGATAGATTTTCATCTGCAATGGTGTCTGTTTAACAATGAAATAAACAAATCCCATGATTCTACGCTTTTCAACAACATCATCGGACTACATCTTTTTTTTTATTGTGTTGAAATACGTCCAGAGGCAAAAATTACAGTTTGTGCATTTGGGAAAAAAAACACTATGCTCATCATATTTCTACATTGTCCATTAAGAACACACTGTACTGCTGCTTTAAAGAGCAGACTTAAGTGGGTGCAAACGATATTATCTTTTTATTGTATGTACAACATGTTTTATAGCCACAAGTAGCCTCTGGGGTGTAAACACGCATTAGGAACTGTATTAGCAGAGATGTGATGATAAAATCGTCCCTGAAGTATCTGTTGTTTCTTAGACATCAAATAGCTCTGCACATGCAGAAGCAATAGCGAGCTCAATCCCCTTCATTACACCGTCTCATTGGCATACTTATTTATGGCAGCACAGAGCAACCAGCTTCTTCATCCTGACTAAACACAAATCGTCTTTCATTATCTCAGACAAAAATCTTGGCAACATCCGAACTGCAGCATCCTTAGATATTTGAGCATCGGTGCTTTGATATCTCCAATAAAGCCATCTTCAAACAGGAAGAGGCTCTCTAATCGGGGTTCAGAGGGACCTCATGAAAAAGGCTCGATAGATTCTGGCTGTTGTTGAAAGCAGGGCTGTGATGGACGCAGTTTTCTATTGTCAGTATTGAAACAGTTTATGAGAATATCTGAGGAAGCATTACAATGCATGTGATAAAAATATAACCTCAATGAGGCAACATACGAAAAGAATTCACCTTTGGTTACTGAAGTATCAGCAAGTTGAGATGTTGAGAAAGGTGAGAAAGCAGTGAAGTACTTGAATTCACTTCTATAATACAACGACTTTTCCTACAAATCTGACTAACCTACTTCAGTTGTAAACTCAATGGATTCACTTCAGGCCACAATGGAGCAAAGTAAAAGGTCAAGAAAAAGAGGATGTGCTGCTCCTACGTTTTCTTAAACACTAACTGCACTGCATTTTACGCCTATTGAGTCTATTGTGGCTACAAAAGGGCGTCTTTGCCTCATCTTTGCTTCGTGCACGATGGATTTTTACCTCCATGGCACAAAACATCACCACAGAAAAACTGGCCTGGAAACAAATGCTTGTTATTTAGTCTGAGGAGGATTTCACATTACTGAGGCAAATGGGCCCAGAAATACAGAGAACATCACCAAAAGATTCAGCTGTAACTTTAAGTTATACACGAAAAACGGTAGTAAACAGATCTGAAGAGTTAAAAAATCACTTTAGTGGGATCATAACCACATATGGGGTGGCCTGTGTTTACAGCTGCAGTTCCGTCAAACAGAGGCAGACCAACTCAAAAACAAGGCTGAAACGCCTCCATGTAAACACACCATAACTTCTTCCTGTGAGATGAGTCTGTACACGTGCTCCAAGTCAGTTTCACCAAACTTTTCTGACCGCACAACCTCGTAAATAACTTATTTCAGTCTGAAGAATGCCATATGTTCATGAGTAGGTACATGTTGATAAAACTTGATTAGCTGTTCCACTCCATTTAGGGTTGGACGTCATTCACAACGGTGTCACCCGAGAGTAAAAAGAGGAGGTTTGCATCACAAAAATCTTTTTGTCTGAAATTATCAGAGGAAAACTAAATTAATTTAGAAGTATTTGTAATCATGTTAGAAGACCTGAATCAATTGGAAAATGTTAATAATACATCTGTGACACAACATGTCAGCAGAGCAGTATCGTAGTGTTACAACAGTAAAGGTCTGACAGGAAGTTAGATGCTGAAAAACATCTTACTTGTGATGTGACAGTCAGGAAGGTGGACGAGAGAATATAATGAGGTGCATGAAACTGTTGAGTGTTGCAACAGAGGACGTTTCCCCTAGACAGCCACCTGCATAAAGACTGCACAGCAGGTGTCTATTTACAAAAAAAACAAAAAAAACCCCTCTGAACTGTAATTTCTAATGCCAAAATATATATAAAGGGGCTGGGGATCAAACCACCAAACCTGTGATCAGCAGACCACCTACTTTCCTGAGCCAAAGCTACCCTAAGTAGCACTTTTATTTCAGATAATACAAAAAACTTCTTTGATATATTGATACAGAAATGTTTACAGTCGGCTATTGTTTTAGATGCTCACTTCAGTGACTTGTTAGATCAGTGGTGACTTTATTGTCACACAGGAACGGGATCCTTACTTGAGCTCAATACTTGCAGAATGATAAAGACTGTAGAAAAGAGACAGGAAATAAAATGGCCTACAAATAAACAAAAAGAAATACATTTGTTCCTCTGTTGTGAAAATGTGTGTATAAGTGTGTTACTTTCTGTATATGTTCCTCTAGTTACTGATAATTAATTTCCCCATCAGTGCCAGGTGACAGTTATCATGTGGTATTATCTGAGCCTGGATAGTGACACTATTATAAAGCTGAGCTCAGTGTTTTCTCAGATGTAGAAGAGGCTAGAATGTGCATTAATTTATTCATCAAGGCCTCCATTAGCAGACAGCTCTGCAACTGCAGGTCCGACGTCTACACACACATTTACAATGATGCATGATTCAAAGTAACTAATTGCATGTGTGAAACATGTGAAAATGTTCCAGCACCTGGTAAAAAAAAAAAAAACCTCACATGAAGCTGAGGAACATTCTTATCCAAGGTAATAGATGCAGCATGACATTTTCCTGAGGAAAAGAGGACTTGCATACTTCAGAAATAACTTCAGAAATAAAGATCTGAGAGAGGAAGTCTGTGAACGGATAATTGCAGCTTTTTCTTTGCTTGACATTCAACTGGATCTTTAGCCCGGGGGTATTCAAACGAGCAGGTGGAACTCGGAGTAGTCGGCAGCCGCAGCAAAGAATTGCAGCGGGAGCAGCTGATAATGATGTCTTTCCCCCTGATGTGACTCTCCGTGAAGACCTTGGTCTGTTGTTTCCCCATCCGACAGGCTGGCTAACTGCACGAGCTCCTACTGTGGTAAAAGCTGTGTGCAAACCCATTTCCACTTACGCACATTTAAATACACAATGAATCAAAATCCATCTGCGCCTGACCTGTTCCAACATTTTCTGGCTCGCTGAAAATAAATTTAACACTGGTTGAAGGTGTTGATCAGAACAGAAGGATGCAAGAAGGAAACATACAACAGGAAAAATAATGACAACAAATTACAGAAAGAAATTAGCAGGTTTTTTGTTGCATGACTGAACCGATGGAAAACAATTAGAAACGAAGGAAACAAACGAAAGGAAAAAGCTTCGGAGCCCCTGAGACACATAAGAGGTAGCTCATAAGAGGTCATCTTCCTCCCTCTTCACAGATCATTGTCGGCCAAAACATTTGCCCAATTAGGCAGAAACTAGAATCCATTTGGAGGATCACAAAGCACCACAGCGAAGGGAAAACATGACTGTATGTGTGCGCCCTTGCTTTGTGCCTGCAACCCCACATTCAGACAAACAAAGTATTTTTTTAGTCATCTTAGTGTTATGACTCAAGCTATGTAAGGCTTTCTGTTCACTACTTTGAGAAACACTGAAATATCTACACAACTGCTGTACAGGTGGCCATGAAATTCCATACACAGATTCATGGTCACAAAAGGATGAATCATACTAACTTTGATCATGCCCTGACAGTTTTATCTGCACCCATGAGGTTGACCTTTGTGGTTTTAATAAAAATGTCTCAAAAGCTTTTGGATTACATTCAAAATCAGTAAATTCGTGCTTTTCAGAGGATGATTTGTAATCATTTTGGTAATACTGGTGTCATCAAGTGCCCATGGCAAACAATATACCTGCTAGACATTAGCATGTTATCACTGTCATCATGAGCATGTTAGCATGCCGACGTTAGCACTGCTGTGCTTAACTTCAGCCTCACAGAGTGGTAAACATGGCTGTAGACTCCTGATCTCAGGTGGGAACAAACAGGAATGAAGAACTCAAAAAAATTCTCTTTAATTAAAAATAAGCAAAATGCATCAAAGGAAAGCAAACACTGCTTGATTGACAAGTGACCTCAGGAAAACATGGTGCTGTGATGTCACGGCTATGAGCACTGCTGATACAGCTAAAGATGTGACACCCAAGGGGCTGGGGGGGTTGACCATCCCACACAGAATTCCTACTTCACAGCTGCCTGGGGGAGTTTGTTGTATGTTGTTCCCCCTTCCACCTCTCACTCTCTCTCACTCTCTCTTTCTCTCTCTCTCCCTCATTTCTTGTCTTATCTCTCCTGTATATCTACTAAAAGCATTAAAACCATAAATGTATCAAATCCTCAGGGATAAGACCTCCTAAACTTAAAAAAATCAGAAAGGAAAAACTGATCAGAAAAAAAAAACACCAAAAAAAGAGACAAACCCTTCAATGAGGCAAACTGAAGGAAAACAGAAGAAAGAGAGAAAAAAACAGGCTTAGAGACGATGTCAGAGACAAAACGAGAGAGTGAGGGTGATTACTACCTTGACTGCAGTAGGCTTGTTTATTTTAAAGCTCTGCTGCTCTGACATCCCACAGAATTAGACACTGTGAGGAGATGAGCATGTGGATGCAGATGAGAAAGAGACAAGAGGGAGGAGGAGGAGGAGGAGGAGGAGGAAGGTAGAAGAATATAGTTGAAGTGTGGAGAGGAGGAGGAGGAGGAGGAGGAGGAGGCACTATAGACATCTAAGACAAGGGGCAAATACAGCTGAACCTGTTAGGAAACACTTGATAAATAGGTAGAAAAGCAAGAAAAGGCAGAGCAGAGGAGAAGAAAAGGGAGCTGCGTGCATGAAGAATAAAGTAAGCACTCTTTTGATAGGTGTCTTTTCTTTTCTGTTACGTGAGTGATTAAGTGGGGGAAAATAAAACCTGGCTGAATGACTAACTCACAAAGAAAGCATCAAGCAAAACAACCTCTGGCATAATTGTTGCAGCGAGATAAAGCAACAGCAGTCCACTTCATTCATTGATCCGGTGATGCTTCAAGGAGAATGAGACTCTTTTTATGCTGAACCTTTCCATCGGTCCGAGCAAGCCGCGCTCTCCACCCTGCCCTCCACCCTTTTTCAGGTCATCGATAGCGCGTGTATAACTACATATACTCCCCTATCTACAGATAAAGGCTGAGATATCTATTTTGGCAGATAAAATAAAGCATTTACCTTTAGCGTGTCCTCCACCTTTTATCTCTGCCCCGGGGGAGGCTGCTGGGTGTTTATGAGGTAGAGTAGAGCTTTTAAATGCAAAAGGGGAAAAGGACCTTTACTCAGCTTACCTTAACAGTTGCTTTAACCTTGACTTTATTCCCCTAGAGTGAGAAAATCTACCAGAGAGAAGATGTCAATGGTAAAACAAGAGCTACACCCGTGTAGTTTGAACTGATCGAGGATAGAAGGAAACACGTTTTCATTACCGTGTGTTTTTAACAAACCATCCTCCGTATTTTTAAGACAAAAATATTTACTGAATTGATAATATGTGGTGCAGAAATAAACAGATCTTTTGTGTTGCTTCCATTAGGCTGTGAGATATGAAAGGCACAGCTGGTGTTTCAGGAAGGATCTCTCTCATTAAAATGTAATAACTGAAACTACGGAAAATTACAAGAGAGGGTTTTTTTCTACACATTTTTAAGGACTACCCAAGGTTCTCCTACAACCCTGTCAAAAACAGCTCTTAAATGTGAAAGGGAACTATCATTAACATATTCTGTTTTCTATTCTGATGTTCAAATTGAGGGAAATTTCACCTCACTCTACAAGTTTCAACAACACAGCATCTGCCTCCAACCTCTAAGTGCATTCTGGCACTTTAAAACACAGGATTTTGTTAAAATTGAATTTTTTTTTTTTTTTACAGAACATCTGCAGCTTTATCAATGTGAATTAGCAGCTGTGTTGTTCAAAATGCACAAGGGCAACAAAATAATGCAAATGTTTAATTAAAAGGGTGTAAAATCAGAAGTTGCTTATTCCATTTACAAATAAATGTCATAATACACTGAATGCATCATTAGATGTATTTCTTAGCCAACCACTCCAGTTAACCACTGGAACTGTGACAACATGTGCTAACAACTAATATATGTGTACTAATGTTAGCAATTAACATGCTGACTTCCTGATGTTAGTTCTAACCGGTATTTACTGTTGTTATTGGGAACAAAATCCTTTCTATTAATAATCTGGACCAGTGTTAATTTTGACAGCAAATTCCGATTTAGTCTTAGTTTTAGTCTTTTGAATAACACACCATTTAGTTTTAGCCATACATCATACATTTTTCTACAGAATTTCCGGTCATTGGAAGTATCCATCAGTCTGTTATGGAATGGTATTAAGGTCTAAATACGCAATACAGACACAGATTTAATGGTTGTAATACAAAATATGTATTTTATTTTATTCTTATAGTCAAAAACATGACTGTGACTTTTTCACAAAAGATCATTTCATATAATAAGCATAAAGGCCTGCTCTCCCTGAACAATACACATGCTCCCTGAAAAAGATATGCATTCTCCCTGAATGATATGCAATGCATATGACATTCATTGTCTTCTACCGTCTGTGCAAAATCAAAAACATTAATATAATAAGAAAAATAAAGTGCAATTATCCAAAAAAAGAACTATTGTCATATGTGAAGTTTGACCAGATGTCCTAGACCAAGCTCTGACATTTCTGTTGTTCATGAGACATGCCGTTGCCCTCGGACCAGGAGCACTGCAAAATGTTAGCGTGTTGCTAACGAGCGAAGTCAACTGAACTCAACCAAAGCTGTTTAACTAAGACTGTGCAACTAAACACAACTAAATACAATGTAGGTAAACAACCTAACTGTCGTGAAAACGTCTTCAAAACTGTGCAAAGTTCTGCAAACTTGTCTTTGTCCTCCTCCTCTGAGTGTGTAACTGACGAATATTTTTTGTCATAGTCTTCGTCAACACTGATCTGGACCCACCTCAGGCAAAAAATCTCCATCCTAGGCACAACAAGGACATTTATGTACACCATTTGGTCTCAGACATGCACACTTTTTATGGAGGGTTTGTGTATTTCTATTCCAATTTCTTTAAAAATGTAAATTTTGCCCTATTGTTGAAGCAGCCAAAAATGGACAGGTTCTTCCTGATTTCCTAGACACCACTGTCAAAAGTGATGTTGCAAAGAAAGAGAGGTAAAATCAGAAAAAATGTCAACTTTTAAGGAGAACTTGTATTGGAATGCATGTTGCACAGAGATGCCATAACAGCAATGGTGGCTCTAAATTATCAGTCCAATGATAAGCTGCAAGTTTTGGCCTCCGTGTTGTGGATTAATTCCAGATGATGGACATGTTGCCTGATATTATCTCTTACTTATTTTGTCTGTATTGTCTTTACTGATGTCATGTTAACACAGCAAAATGGAAAAAGTAGAGACAAAAACAAGAAAGTCTTTGAAAACATCTGCACATGGCTGGTTAGTCCAAACACAAGCCCAGAAAGTAAGGAGGTTAACTGCTCATTGGACATGCTGGACAGAGATCCAATCCCCTGCGGCTTTGAAGGCCCATTGGCAAAAAAAAAAAAAACAATTCTTTTTCTCTAAGCTTTCTTCCTCTCTTTCCAAACACAACAGCCATCAACACACCAGACATTGTAAGCTTTTTATCGCTTGAGGACTCAGCGAAAGTTCTTTTGAGACCGTCGGGTGGTAGCCAGATATGAGCACTCGACGTCTTAGTTGGAGGCTACCTTGGAAAAACCGTCTGACACCAGCGGGGGGAAAACGGGACAAGCTGCTGCTCTTATCACCGTCTTTCATCACAGTCGCTTCCTTTATTCTGTTCTCTTCATTTCCCTCTCCCTTCCCCTCCCTCCTCCTCCCCCCTCTTGGTGTGCCCTTCCTTAAACTCTTGACTAAAAACTCAGTCACCGTAGGAGACTCTTTTTCTGTCTCTCTCTCTCTTTCCTCTTTTCATGTGAATGAATGAGTCACTGACAAGTCCTGAAAATGGGCTTTGAGCGTAGTAAGCAAGCCAGCGAGCAAATGATTGAGGGTAAGGGCGGGGAGTGGAGGATGTAAGGCAAAGTAGACCTGAATGAGACTGAAAGAAAGAGGGGAGGGGGAAAAAAGCAGAGGGATGAGGAAAATGAAGCATGAGAGGGAGAGAGGCAGACAATTAGAGACCCAAACAAAATGGGTAAATAAAAATCGAGGGTAACAAGGGAGAGGGAGCAGAGGGAGCAGAGCAGGAAGGGGGGAGGCAAACTGACAAATTATGTTTCAGCTCAAGATCTAATCAGATGTCTTGAGGCTAAAGCAGAGATCATCACACTCCCTCTTCACTCCCCTCCGAGGGACAACGTCAACACCCGCTGAATCCTGATCCCGCCATCCGACCCCTCGCGGGGCAAGAGAGCAGAGAGAAAAGTCCCCAGCCCACCCCTTACATCCCATTTCCACCTGCTAACAACACACCTTTGATGTGTTTATTGGAGGGCAGCTCGCGGACGAAGTGACACAGCGGGACTTCACATCCGCTTCTGACTGCTGGGGGCCCATGAAAGCACCACACAGCTCTGAGTGTTTCTGTGCTACGTTAAGCAGGTTTAAAGTCACAACACAACAACAACAACAACAACAACACAAAACTACAGAATCACAAATGACAACTGAATTAAGTCAGAAAGTGTCAATGTGATTTAAACAATAAAAAAGAAAAAGAATGTAGTGATATGTGGCTTCCTGTTTACTAGCAGGCAAGCAAAGACAAACATTGCAGCAATAAATTTTTTTTACACATTTTGTTTAAGCTGAAAATACTTTATTGAAAACAATTTTACTGATTTTCTCATCAATGACAAGAAGACTGTTTTCTGGTTATAACGACATAATAAAAACCTTTTTCAAACTAAATTATTTTGCAAGAAACTATCTTTATGTCTTTTATTATGAAATATCAAACCATCTCAATTAAATAACAAAACATTTGTATTATAAAGCAAAATCTGTGTATCTCAATCAAAGTTTCCTCTGAAGTCTGATAAGTCTGACACACACTGCACAGACAAAACAGATAACTATAAACAAGAGTGAATTTTTAGAGGGGTTACTATTTAAATATGTAAAGAGAAACACATACGGCAGCAGTACACCACTGAAACCAAAATCAAATCATAAAATGTTTTGTTTATGTTTAATGTTTAACTAAAAAAGAATCTCAGAATATCTTGGCATCAGATTTTAAACATTATAAATTATCTAACCTGATAATAGCCTCAAAAATCTGACATCTTTTAAGGCTCTATTCAAGATTCAAGATTTTGCTTTTATTGGGGTTTATTGTATTGCATTATACTGTACGCATGTTGTGCTTATTCTGTGCTCCCTCTTTTGGCCCAAAGGTTACAGTTTTGAGCTCTGAAACTGCCAACACACGTCCACCAACAGCCAAGCATCCTGTTTGGGTGCCTCTGAACACAGCACCGAACCAAAACCTCCCCACTGTGACTCCCTCTGGGTAAACGCACTGACTTAAATGCCTAAAAATGAAAATGCAATGTAAATGAAACTGATGCTTGAAGTTGACGCGGTGCCCGAGCTGCAGCGTGCAGCGGCGAAAGCAGCCACCGTGGCTTCCCGAGGGTGTTTAATCTATGAGTGATGGAAGCAAGACCAAGACAACGATTGTAATTATCATCATCATCATCATTGTAAAACATTCATCATTACCATCATCAACATAATACTTATCTCCCTCTGTTAGCAACCAGCCATTATCATAACCATAATCATTCACACGCACGTCCGCACACACTCGCAGTCCTGTACGTGCATGAAAACACACACAAGTTGTAAAAATTGCACACCAGATGAGCTGCATAACAGATATTAAAAAACAGAAGATCTATCAGTCTTTGAATGCAACACAGACACGCACACGCAGCTACGCGCACGCACTCAAAGTTCACATTAATGCATATGGATGTATTATCTCATCATCATGCGGTCTGAGCCTCTTGCTAATCAGAGCGGCTCACCCTGAGCAGGATGTAAAGCTCACCGCCTCAGCAGCCACAAGGCTCCCAGGCTAACCGAGCTATACCCAATGGCTAATATAGAAATTAGAGGTACTAACACATTTCCAACACTGGATTTCTCTGGGGGGGGCGCAGACCATTGAAGGCAGCGGTGCACACTTCTGAAAGAGTGTCAGCGAGGACATCTCAATTATTCATTGAGTAGCTGATTTATGTGGTTTCATACGGTGCATATTAAAGGCTTTAGGGGGGCACAGGGAAGAGGAAGATGGTTTATGTAACTGCTATTAATCGGGACCTTCACTCTTTCTCCCAGAGTACACACAAACGGCGGCAATTAAATGTACTGTACTATGCATGAAGACGAGTTTATGCAGAACACAAAGGTACTTTTAAAATATGCAGTGGACTCGTGCTTTTTTACCCACGGTGTCTCTATAAAACCTAATGCTTTTCTATAGAAACAGAACAAAGGTGTGACGGAAAGGAGGAGAAAAACACTGAGAAATAGAAGACTTACAGTAGATATTATCCCGCCTCATCAGTATAATTTAAACAGTGAGAAGTTTGCAGTGAGATTCTGACTTTGTGTGGATGGAAATTATAGGCTCAGCTTTTTGCTGATCAAAGAGAATTGTTCATTTGGAATAAAAATGCAAATACGTATATTAAACGTATATGCAAAACAGCTAAACAGTGAGCTTTGCAGCGGAGGTTTTGGTTATTTGTACATACTCTAATAAACTGTACATACTCCTTATTCACGCTGCGTTCCATTAGTGCTAAAATGTTAGTTTTAGTTTGTGTGTGCAGGCATGGAAGGATGCACAAGTACATGAAGATTTGAACACAATATGTTTGCACAGTAAATAGACCCTCATTTACTCCCCTGTGGACAGAGAGGAGAAAAAGAAGACAAAAAAGACCATGTGTTCGTTTTGTTTGTCTCATCGAGGGATGAGGTGTGAAGATGAATTTGGGATTTATTTTTGTTATTGTCAGACTGATATGGAAGATGGAGGGAACTAGTTTTGCCCTCGAACTTATTGTCTGGAGAAACACAACCCTCCCAGCCTGGCTGTGAATGGAAAATGATTTGGAGAAGAGAGCAAATAAGAGACAGGCAAAAAAGGGAAGACAAGAATGATTGATAAAACAAGAACAAGAGATCTATGATAAAGGAAAGGAGAAAAAAAAGAGATGAAGAGGTGGATAGTGAAGATGAAGGGCCAGATCAATGAAAGGGACAATGAACATTGTGAGTTTAATGGTCCTTAACTTTCAAGTAACATTTAGCTTCATTCTCAGCTGAATAAATGAACAAGGATGTTTCATTTTAAGTCAGTTTGGGAGTTCTTTCAGTTATTTATAATTGTGAAAGGTTAAACATTTCTACTTTATGCTGCCCAAACATCACTATCATGTTAGCTGTATGCATGCTTTTGTGTTTGCAGAGGTTTAGAAGCTACTAATAAGGTCTTTAAAGCTCCCTGTGTACCAGTTTTAGCCTCCTCAGGTGTAAATTGAGGTGCTAAATCAGCAGAGTGAAAGTGCATTTACCAGGAGTTCTCAAAAATTTAATTATTCAGGAGCCCAATCAGAGAGCAGACTTAAAGATAAGTCAACAAGTAGTAATTATATTTGTCTATTCTCTGTTAGCAAACAAGACTTTATCATAGTTTGACAGTGTTAGCTGCTATACAAAGAGTATATCCCTCCCACTGCTGCAGCACCGCAGGTGTGACACCTAGTAATCAACGGCCTGAAAGCTCCCATCAGACAGCAGCACAGCAGTGAGTTTCCCAGCAGGACTACGCCACAGTGTCTGACGAGAAAAAACCTGAAATTGTTGTATATAAACATGAGATTACTTCAGCGACTATCCCAGAACTGAAGGCTTACTGGCTTCCCCATTGTCACGCTTTGCCTTTGTGAGATATGAAGCAACAGAACTTTGTTGGAAGTGAGTTTAAACAATGGAAAGAAGCTACAGAACGAACCGTGTATGCAGAGTAAGTCAGTGTTTGGCAGTCTGGATGTTCCAGTCACTGCTTCCAGTGTTTAGATGGAGTTATTAATCGCATAAATAGAAAAATATATTGATTTATATATTGAAAAATACAAAACATACACATGCTTAGAATTTTAGAACATTGCAATTCGGAGAGAGCAGGGACAGGAAAACAAAACAAAAAAAAAAGCCATTTAAATGCATTTTTCTATACATTTTGACATAATATATTCAATGTTAGCCAGCAACAACTTTGAATTAGATGGGAGAAAGGTGTTTATATTTGAAAAAGACCGTAGTGCTTCAAGAAATTCAACAAACGCTGGATGGTTCAGCACTAACTGTTTTACACTTTTCCAAAGCTCATATATGCAAACGCTTACATCAATCCACAGTAACCATGTATACAAGGCTGCCTGTAGATTTTTTTTACAGATACATTTGTTTATCAGTCTCAAGAGTTTAGGCTTCAGTCTATGCTGATAATCTGAAAATGCCAGATAATCAGCCAGATTAATTACTCTAGGACAAAGTGGATCAGACTGACGTTGCTGTCCTAAAATCCAAACACCTCTCCGTAAGTTTTTCTCTCCCTTTAACCAAGGGACCCATTTTTCCTCTGTGAGCTTTAGCAGGTTGCATTAATGTGCACATGTCTCTACACATCCACGAATCCTGATAACATACAACTAGCCAGGACCTCATTTATTGAGAAATGAAAAGAGTTTCTCATCAGCTTTTGACTGATGCTCTTTTCACGGCACAATGCCGGCCTGAGATACACAGGTGATGAAAACACAGACACTCCTGCACATACCAAATGACTCCTTGTGTTCGCTGACAGCGTGCGAACGATTCTTCCTTCCCTCCTCTCATGATAGCCTCTATTGTTGGTATTGTGTGGGAGGGAGACACTGATTTGCCGCGGCCGGTATAATTCTCTCATTATGAGTTCAGAAGGGGGAAAAAAAGGCGCAGCGAGGGATGGAGCGATGGAGGGATGAAGGCCCAGAGGCACGGCGTGCCACAAAGAGCAAAACCCCGACTGACAATGGAGCAAATCCATCAATCTCTCGCTCTCCATCTCCATGTGTCTCTCGTCATCCATCCACAGGCCTTACTGAGCTTTGATGGAAGTCATTTCAGAAAGCTTGGAGAGAAGAGTGGCTCTGAGCAAAAGTGAAGAGAGAAAATGGAGTACAAGCAGTTTTTAGTGCCGTCGTAATGCCATGCAATCTGGCATCTGAGGGGAGGGAGATGGAGAGTCGAAAGGCTGGAAAAGAAGTGCAGAGAAAATGCAGAGATGTGCAGGACGGAAAGAGGAGAAATCAAGAAGCAGACATTTGGGGACACGCAGCATGAGAGATAGTGGATGGAGCCCATCTCGCTAGGTGAGTTTAGCAGCAGTGGAGGGCTGTTAGCCCCCTATTTTCAACCACAAGGTTGCTGTGACCTAACTTAGTCTCCGGCATCTAAAACCCCACTTACTCCCCTAGCTTTCCAGAACCCTCTCCAGCTCCAGCTATGGCTCACTGCTCCCATCATTGCCTCAATTTTGCAGGGATATGAGTGCATATGTGTGTGTGTGAGAGTGCATGTGTGTGTGTGTGAGTGCATGCAAGAATGAGAAACCTACTAAGAGAAAATATCTACGCACTCATTTGAGTGTATTTCACAGAGACCCCTGCCTTCTCTCTCATGATGCTCTCCGGTCTTTAAGACTGTTGGCTGGGTGCTCAATCACCACAACAATCTCACCTTAACAACAATGACTGCAGTAACCTTGGCAATCCATTAGCCTGTCTAAGAACAAAAGCTGTTTCCATAGGGAGCCATTACTGAATTTAGCTCTGGGAAAGGAAGTATCCAATACACCAGATGGGCTGTGCTTTCTACCAGCTCCAGGGCTGGACAGCAGTCTCACAGAGACGTTTACTCAGAGGGAGAAATTAGGCTAAGTCGATGCAACACATGGAAAAGGTTTAAGTTCCATGCTGAAGTTGATCAATGTGTGTGGAACTGCAGGTGGACGCTGATAATTGCCCAAAGCGTGGCTGAAATTTGCATACTCCAATGTGTTACACCTACTTTTTATCAAGCTATTAACACCTTTAATTATTCAAAAGCATGTGATTTCCTCAGGTAAAATATTATCTACCAGCCCTCAAGGAGACATTAATTTCTTTAATGTTTGTTGATAGGAATTTTGTACCTTTCTGTGGGAGATTAGCTCCAGTTTGTGCCCATCAGGTATTACAGTTGAATATACATTTTGAGTCAAAGAGTCAGGCATCTGATATTTCTGAAAATAAAAAAGTCTTTTTTTAACCATACAGATGGTTTCCTAATGCAGGCAAATGAAAAAAAATCTGCCCATGCTGTTTCTGTTAAACGGACTATTAAAGTATTAGTGCCAATGGCACAAAAATCCAAAAGTTTGGATTCAATAAATGCTGATACAACTAATAATACATTTTTTATTTTGATTCACTTTGTGAAAAGTGAACAAAAGCGCTGTGCAACTTTCAGCTACCATCTCTGTTTGGTTTGGAACAAAAAGGTCGAACTCGTTGAAATATTTTGACATCGAGACAGTGAGAAAAAGTGTTTGGTTGTGGTGGAATTTCCATCTGAGAAGCAGTAATTGCTTTTAAATGAGCAAAGATCACCAGGTTTGCACTTTAAGAAAACCAAATCTTAAGCTTAATTTAAGTGTAATAGTAACACATGAAATGCACACTGGAGCTGTTTGGTCAAATGCAGTAGAAGTGCCGAATCACTCTAATAAATCCTCCATAAAACAGAACCAGTATGATGTACTCACCTTTAAATCTTTCTGATTGGATAACTATTTACCTTTCCCAATGCCAGAAAATGTCAGTTATCTTTATTAAGTCATTTTTATCACTCATGTTGCTGCTTTTCACTAAAGAACACTGACCAGAAGAATCTGTGCAGGAGGGTCTGAAGATCTAAATGACGGGAACAAGAGGAATTAAAACAGTGCATCTCATTTTACATCATTGTTCTGTCCTTTCGACTGGATGGAGATAATATCACACAAAAAAGGTGTCAGGGACCCTGCAGCTCGGCCCCCTGGAGTTGTGAATTTACATCTATTATGTGTAAGTTGAGCCGTGTTGAGCTCGGTGGCCAGTCGGTCCTGACTATCAGACGGAGCTCAGGATGTGTCACCTGTCTCTTTCCTTTCCATTTGGTTCCCCCTGACTAAAGTTACAGCTGTAGCTCCTGGCTCCGGAGCAGATAACAGCACAGAGGATGCGTGTGTGTCTTATTGTGCTATTTTATCAGACAAGTGGCCCTGTGCAGCGTGAAGAAGTGTGTGTATTGTAACTGCCCTTGCATGTATTTCTTAAAATCTGTGTGTTTATGCATAAATGTGTGGGGGGTTTTTTTGTCCTTGTGTATTTGTATGTTTGCATTTCACCAAGGAACATGTTCTTGTTGGTATCAGTATGCACATGTGAGTTTGTTCATGTGTGTCGGTGCGTGTGTCGGTGCGTGTGTACGTCACTGTCTTACAAAGCCGAACCAGGGGACTGAATGTCCGAGTTTGTGTGTGTGTGTGTGTGAGAGTGAGAGTGTGTTTCAGTCTCACCAGGGGGAAACAGTGGTGAGAGAGCTGAGGTGTAACACCTTGTTAATGTGACAGACACAGCAAAACAGTCACCGAGGGAATGAGCCGCTGTTGTCTACTTTGCTCAATAACTTGACAGATTCAATAAGAAGCAGCAGTTCAGTCTGCTGAGTTGCTCTCGAGTTCACTTCCCTCCACACCTCACTCAGAGTGTCCCTGGCGCTGAGCTCGGCACATCACTATTTTGGTTAAGTGGAGTTGTGCCATTATCATTGGCAATCATAAGACTCCACACTGCAGTGGGAAGTGCAGTCACTATTTTTGGGATTGATTTAGGTCTAGAAAAGTTTTTGGCGGGGTACCACGATTCCGCAAGGGACGCACAGCTAAGTTGGAAGGGTGACAACACAGAAACGTCTTATGAACTTATTCTTCAGTGATGGAGATGATCAGGGGGAGAGAAGCTCAAACAGATTTTTTGTTTTCTGTTCACTCTATTCACACGAGAGGTGCACAGTCTTTGGAAAACAAGACTGAGAGAAGAGTCATGCTAGCAGCTCTGTGAGGCAGCGCTTAGGCACGGCGGAGCTTTGAGAGAAATGCCAACACACTCAGATTTAAAGTGCAAACGTGCTGGTGTTAGGCAGGTAAAATGTTGAACGTGTTATCTTGTTTAGAATGTCACCTTAGTTTGAAATATTAGGATGCAAGCGTTCGCTAATTAGCATTTATCACAAAACAAACTGAGGTTGGTGAGATGTTATTAGCTTTGCAGTCATTTCATCATTAACCATGTTTAAATGAGCACTGGGGCGACATGAAGGGATCACCAAATCTATCACAATTCATCCTGAGTGGGAAACAAATCTCTTCACTAAATTTCACGGCAATAAATTCAATAGTTTATTAAACAATTAACTCAAAACCACATATGTATCAGGGCATTAAGGAATGGTTGAGGGATCAACAAGATTATTAGGGTTAATCATCTAGGCACCACGGACATCTGCACACAATTTTATGGGAAAAAAAAGATTATTTTACTAGATAAGTAAAAACTTTGACCTCCTGGTGGTGCTAAAGAAAAAGGTTGAGGGATCAAAAAAATCTGAGGATCTGTTCTCTGGAAACTACAGATATCCACAACATTTTCAAGGCAATCCATCATAAAGATGTTCAGATATTTCAGTTTGAATCAAAGCGGTGGAACGATTCATAGACCAGCAGACCAACACTGCCAGGTTTGTCCCTGCACTATTAAAACTGAAAAGACAAGCCAGCAAAGTGTTCTCGCTGGAGTTGTTTGGCCAAAAAGCCCCAGGTGCAACAATACAATTGAATACTATGGATGAGATATTAATAAAAATTTGGTTTGATAGATAATTATTTAAGTGATTTTTTTCAATTTTCCTCTCTTTTGTTTGGTTTAAATTAAAACAATTGATTGAAAAAATACTTTCACTACTCTTTGTTTTGTCCTAAGCTTCTTCATCTTCTGTTTAAGGGTCCCCACATGTCCCACACAGCATGTATGTTCGGCCATACATGAGTGTGGCTGAACGTACCTGATACACGTGGTAGGCGTTAGCAGCTCGGCCCTGCAGGAACACGGAGGGGATCCACACGTTGATGAGAGCGCGATGAGCCCTGAGTGACACAAACAACAAACCGTTCTCACTCCCATCTGCATCATCATTATCATCATCATCATCATCATCATCATCATCATCATCATCATCATCATCACTGGCAGCAGCAACATCAACAGTGTGTC
>JAPZDY010000014.1:18605744-18624736 GCA_029783645.1 Ctenochaetus hawaiiensis | reverse complement strand
CGATGGTCTGCTGTTAAACGGACACCAAAAGAGCTCCACCCACAGAGAATCAAGCTTCATCAGCTGGAGAGCAAAAACGTGAGCACACACTGTTTGACTGGCAGATTATCACTGGGAACCGCAGTGCTGCAGCATCAAAGAAAAGTAAAAACAGAGAAATCTCACAGATGACAACTTCAAGGAAAATGCATTTAACTTTTACTGGCAGCCATTGACCTCAGAAAGAGATGAGCAGAGGAGAAAACAAACAGGAGGAAGTTAAGATGAAAATCAAACAAATTTAGTAGGAGGAGAGTCAAGGAACAGGACAAAGCTGTAGAAAAATTAGATGAGATTAGACCACCAGTGTGTGTGTGTGTGTGTGTGTATGTGTGTCCAGTCACTCACCGGTCCTCTCAGGTCAATGAGTTCCTGTCTCATCTGGACAATGAGATGGTCTTTGGCCATGAGGGAACGGTACAGACGCTCATTAAACTCGATCAGCTCACCATGCATCTCTGCTACCTGCAGCACAAACACACACACACGCAAAGAGGAACAAAACACACATAAAAAGAGATTTAATTTAATCATGCTGCAGAACATTATTAGAAAACATACAGTTATTTAAAAACTGCACAATAAAAAAACATGTAAACACATTTTGTTCAGGTTAAGAACATTTGAAAATACAACTCATTTTCCATTTAATACACAAAAGGCTGAAGCACTCCAGGTGAGACGAGATGCATGTTGACAGCAGGACAGATTCTGGGAAACAGTTAAACCCCTCACAGAGATGGGAGAGAGGGGCGAGAGACACACAGACAGAAAGAGAGAGAGAGAGAGAGAGAGAGGGTGAAACCAGTTCATCTCCAAAACAGTCAGACTCCTGCCTTTCTGCTAATCAATCGTCATCAGCTCTAACTAACCTTGACGTGGTGTTATTCACATGCGTGTACGTGTGTGTTCATGCAAATGTGGCCGTGCTGTTCAGTGTGTGTGTACATATCTTTGGGTGTGTGTGTGTTCCTTGGCCTGTCTGCCTAATCAGGCTGGACAGTGTGGACAGGTCTCTGTCAGGAGACTGACAGCTGTGACACACACTGTGCTGTATGGAGGACACCTGCTGTCACAGCTGCTTCGGCAGAGCGCCGTCGCCGGCTGACAGGTGAGCCGAGTCACCGCGCCACTGTTGCTCCAACACAGACCTTCATACATCAACTTATTCACATCCCATTTAAGGGCCCACACACAGCCAAAAAGGATGAGGAGAGGCTCCTTATGTAATAACAACAACAGGGATGATAACCATAATAAAACTTGATTTATCACAACACTTCAAACACTGAAAGCTGCACAAAATAGCGTGTGTTGAAGCAAATTTGCAGTTTTGAAACTAGGTGATATTCTAAATTAATATAACACAGCATGGAAGCAGAGTCCTGTCTGCTTACATTAGTGGTGACCGTTAGGGAGACGCCACAACAACATTTGTTTGCACTTTTGATTCTATATTTTTGGCATCTTTGTTATTTTATGCTTTAAGGAAAAGAAACAGAAGACAGAGTGTTCAGAGTGTTCAGTGAGATTTAAAGACGCTGGTAAGTAGATTGGTTTACTTTTTGATGGAGCCAGGCTAGCCAATCTTAATGTTGAGCTGAGCCAAGCTAGCTAAGCTAATGAGTGTAGACATGAAATTAGTTTCAATTTTCTCATCTGTCTCTTTCCATAAAAGTTCCCAACAACAAGTTTTCTGACAACTTCAACTCAATTTTTCTTTAAATAATAAACTAGTATGCACTAGAATTTGGACACTTAAATCAAATGCTTTCTAATGTGATTCTAACGTATGAGATCCCGTCCTTATGTTTCTTTGGACTGTGTTTCCATTCGATTCATGTTAAGACAAAGAGGTTATGTTCACAGCAAAAATAGCAGAATTTTTGGAAGATCCTCAATTTTGCACATTACAAAGACTGATGACTTTGATCATTTAGAAGCAAAAAAATACAGCAAACAAACCGAGCAGTTCAGGCAGGCCATGAAGTCAAGCTGTCATTCAACTGATCACCTGCTACCTCTTCAGTTGGCTAGACTCATAAAATGCTCCATGTTTAAACTTCAGCTTCAGCCTGCCTATTCTCGCCGCTTCCTAAGCAAACCACCACAGAATCCCCCTCCTCCTTTCATGCAGGGTCTGATTTAATCAAAGTCATTGTGTTGTCACTGATTCCTGCTCTGTTCTGTACCTCATGGGGGGTTTTCTGCTGCTCACCCTACCTTAGGCTTTTCATATATGCTCCTTGGAGGTCAGGGAGCACCAAGAACAAAGCCATGCTGCCAAACTTAACTTGCTTTAAACAAAAATATTTATATATATTAAACTGTATATATATGCGTATATATACATATATATATACTGTCCAAAGTGGACCTTTGTCTATCAGGCCCTCTTCTCTCTAATCTGCAGTTATGACCCAGTCAAACTCTGATGCTGCTGTGCAATTTCAGTAGGACACACCCTATGGATGTTTTTAAGTTTTTACATTTTTATGAAATTCACTGACTTCGGTTTTTGGCTATGCACCTGAAGTAGTCTAAAGCCTTCAGTTGCCACAGCAACCACATTTCAAAAATACAGAACGAAAGGACACAGTACGTGTGCTGTCCCCACCCCCCCCCACCCCCCCCACCTCTGGGTCACATAATAAAAAGACACACCATCACCCCTCAACTGTGATGTCCTCCACTGAACCAAAGAGGAGAATTTCAAAAATTCTGTGATTGAGAGATATTGAAACACGTTACTGCACACAAAAAAATACTGACAAAAAACACAGGCTTAAGAGAAGGTGAAATCAAATGTGCTGCATAAAAATGAGTCAATGCATGAGTGTTCCAAAAAATGATTTTAAATTAACTTGTTCCTGAGGAAAGACATTCAGCATGTGAGTTACCCTGATGGCTTAAGAGTTCTCAGGTTTGCAGTATTCATCACCACAGGAGCACAGATCACACTCTGAAGCAGGAGATCTGCAGTGAGTTTGCCTGAAGATACGATACCTTTGGTGAAGATACTAAAATGTTGCTTGCATGATCTCTTCAGACATGTGTTGCACTTGCTGCGTCATTGTTAACTGAATATAAATCAGCAGCAGTGCAACAAGGTTTAAGACAGGCAAAGGAGTTAACTGTTCAAATTAATCTGTCCGATTTTTATTAACAAAAACAAAAGGCTGACGGCACTGATATGAAATGTTAAATCCTCCAGACAAAACACAGAATTAACACCATGTTTTCAACAGTCAGAATCATCATGACTTCACCCAATGTGAGGCATCAAACGACTGTAGTATAAAGGCTGAAACTAAATGATACTAATCATACAACAGATAACAACAACCACCACTGTCTGTATAATAACATTAGTAAATGGAGTCTCTTGTAATCAGTTCCCCTCATCAACACAACAGCTGTGATAATGGCAGAAAGTTTTACCCAACAGTCGCTGCTTTGATTCGCACGTCTTTGTTTCTCGATATTACTGCAGCTCGGAAGTTATGAAGTGAATAACAATGTGTGTATCCTCAGGCAGGCTGTTAAATCTCTCCACTGTCAGATTCCACCTGAGCTCAATAGGCAGTAATCCATCCAAAGTATAAAGTAAAGAGGCTGCAACAAGTCGAGGAGTTTTGGAAGGCCCTCAGTCGCCTGCAGCAGATTTCAGCAATAATCATTTTAATGCTTTTTGTATCTTCGTTTTTTTTACTCAAGTTTAAGAAATACAGGAAAATAACAGGTTTATTTCAAACTGCATATGAAAACATTTGAGCTCTTCTGATCCCTTGCCATACTCCACTTTATTAACTGAATGCGTACATGTCTCCAAACAACCGAGACTTTAGAAATCTTAGGATCAGATAGAAGCACAAAGCAATAAAACACAGCTGATGTTAATCCTAGAGCATAAAACATAACTGACGCTGCTCGAGAGTGAAACCCCGGACCTGACATCTTTATGTATCTGTTTGCATCCTCAAAGAAAGAGCTGGAAAGGAAACTCAAACACACACATACTTTTAAGTCAAGTACGAGCCTGTTTTCAATGGTTTGTTATTTTCCAAATCAGGGAACAGGAAGTACGATTCCTAAAACACTGACTATCCTCAACACAGCAGCCATTCATCACCTCTATTTATTTAACCAGCACAACTCTTAAATAGGACATCATAAAAGAGGGAATTAATTTTAAGCGTGAAGAAACCCAATTAATTCTCAGCGAGAGGGAGCTAATCAGTTTGTCATTCTGTGTATGCAGCTGTGCATATGTGTGTGTGTCTGCATGTACAGTCTGGTATGTGAATATGCATGCACATATGTGTTTGTCTGTGTATTTGAGAGTGTGCATGCTGATTTTACAAAAAAATGTCTATATTAAGCATCGGCTGTGTGTTGAAAATTCGTTTAAACATGGAATTTTGTATTCTTTATGATTAACACACAGAGAAGTTTCAGTGTTTATACACTCATGCCTGGACCTTACATTCAATGGGGATTACTCAGCTGCATTCTTTTAGTCTCTCGCTGGCCTTTTTCTTTCGTCGAGGCCACAGAAAGGCTTGCTTCAAGCTTGCATCAGCCAATAAACAGCTTCAGGATGAGGGCCAATTAGAGGCCTCAGAAATCTTATTCATATGAGAAAATTGTCAAAAACAAGAGATCGATACTGTGCAAAGTGGTTATGAAGAATTTAAAAGCTGAAGTGCGTCATCAGAATAGTTTAAATTCAGAGATTATTTTGACTGAGACACAATGACACAAATTGGATCCTAAGAAACATGGCAGACAGAATGTCATGGGCAAGTTAGCAGGGTGTGTGTGTTTGTGCACTTTAGATCACAGCATGTGTGGCTCTTTTCCCCTGACACTCAAAACCTGAACAGGAACTTATTAGTCTTGAAGGCGATGGATTAACTGGGAATTTCCTTCGAGCAAAGACAGTTTCAAGTCAAGAAGCTTTAACCGTTAAATAATAAAAACATCACAAAAAAATGGCAGCGAAACAAGTCAGCAGAATAGACGCCTGACAGGCTGTTGTTGTTTGCTCCAGGCTGTGTGATCTATGTGAAGTCTGGAGGCCATGGATGTGTGGCTGAGGCAGGTCGCTCTCAAGGAGCAAAAGTGACCAAAAAGTGTTGAAACGCTCTGCCTGGGGAACTGGAACGAGCAGAACCAGCTACATGTTCACAGTCCTCTGTTACAGTTCTCTTCTCAGAAGGGAAATGTATTTTCCAGCCTAGAGCCTGAAAATAGTAGTTTGTTGCCAGTTTATTCAGTTGGCGTCTTTAAAAGCTTCAATCAGTTTGTATGATGTTCTAGTTATTGGTTTTGCATTAAAATGTGTCATGTTTAAGTGCATAACTATAACCCACTGATGTAAGGCAGCTGCATCTATGGAAGGTTTAAAGGAACTTTGTAAAAATTTTAGAGACAAGTACCACAGAGAATGTTTGCCGTATGTCTTTCTATTCTAAAAATAAAAAAAAACATACAGCATAAACACAAGCTAAGAAAATGATACATATTCTAAGTGCACATTTTAGAATATTTCACTTGTAAACTAGGGGTTGTGCTAATTTTAAAAGTCAGCTAAGAACAGCTGACAAACACAGATGGAGACAAAAAAAGGTCCTAAAACATTTCCAAATTTTAGCTTTACAGATACTTCATATTTAAAAAATATTTTAAAATTTTGATGCAGTTGTTGTTGTTGTTTTTTGGTGTCATGAATATACACATAATTTGGGTTTGAAACAGTTAATGAAAGCACTGCTCTGTTTATTTACAGAAAATCTCTAAAGGAAACCTTTAATTTAATTAAACACTTAACATCTTTTATGAAACTCTTTTACTACGTAAATGATTATGTACAAATATAGATGTACTGGCAGCGTAAGTAGTTTGCAGATTGCAGCCACAAAGCAGAAATTCTAATTATTTTAATGGTTTAAGCTATGTTTCATTCTAAATTTCATTTCCTATTAAACTAATTTCATTTGTTCTGTTCACAGCATAAGTAGGTTAGAGAAACAGGAAAAATAATCCAGTGTTCTGACCCCAATATGATTAATAATGACAAATGTACTACATATTGAACGCTCTGGAGTAAACATCACCATCCATGTTTGTTATTCTCTAAGTAGCAAAGACAAATTGGTATCATTTATTTCATGCAACACAGCAAAGTAGAACAGTACAGCTTAAGAAGTAAACACAAAGCAGAGTTTACGACCAGGAGAGAATCTTTCAGGAAATCTGTAAAAAAACGAAATAAATAAAGGAAACAGGCTCATTTGAGTTTTTATTTAATAAAACTTGAAAACAGAAATTATCATATAATCTTTCACACATTTAGAGGATACTTATACATGTTTTTTTAATCTAATATAGTGAAAAGATATCGACCAAAGCAAAGCAGTGATAGTTGGTAGGTTTGGCTCACAATGATGCAACTGTCGCCACTGCTGGATTCATCAAGGCTAACTGCTGCCCTAGTGATGCTAACCACACGCTTTGTCACACAAACACTCTCTATCACACTGTTTCAAAAGGGCTCATGCAGATACACACAATCTCTTCCTCTTCACAAAGCCGTGCCCTCCTCCTCTGCAGCCCTCTCCTCCATCTTTACTGAATCTCTTTGTGGCTCTTTCTCTCCTCTTCCCCCCGTGTATGATCTGATCTGAGCTGTGCCAAGCTGAGCTGGCCTGAATAAAAAGGCTAAAGAAGCCCTGGCTGCTCTAAAACCCCTAAAAAAGAGACAGAGAGGGGAAAGGAGAGCAGCAGCAGCAGTGGCATAGCTGCCCCGAAACCTAATAACCTTAATTAGATGGGACTCATACGATGTGCGGCGCAAAATGAGGTCAAGTGGAGGAAGAGAACATGATTACAAGTCAGTGTACAGACGGACAAATAAGACACAAGAGAGGCACAATGAGGACAGACAGCTGATATCAGTGCATGAGATCATGTATATTATGGTGGAAATGTATATCTGCACAGTGAGTAAGCGCTCAAGTAGTGACTTTGAACAAATTCAAGGACACATCAAAACTCAGTGAGGTTTTATCAGAATATTATACAAATGTTTGATCTTTTAACATGTAACTCTGTTGCTGTTCCACATCTTAGCAGACGTGTGTTTTCATTGAAAAAATCATCCCCTATCTGGACTTGAACACCTCCGTTCTTTTAATATCTTTATTTTTAAGGAGGTTTTTAAGGAGGTATCTGGTTGAGTGGAGTTGCAGCACTGGTGAAACTACAGGAGGTGCAACGGGTACCATGCACAAGGGCCCAGAAGCTTTCAGGGGCCCGTGAAAAATGGGGATTATTGCCACTTAATTATTATAATTCATGTAGACCATGTCGTCCAACCTTCAGAGAAACACTGAAAAAGACTTTAATATAAATATGATTGCTTTATTCAAGCTACACCACTGTCCCACTTTGTGTATCAGACTTATGGTTTTGCATGATCTGTATTTCTGCATATGTGTGCATGAGTGTGTGCTTGTATATAGGGCAAGAGGGAGGGCCCAAAAAAAAAAATACCGGCACCAGGGCAAATCCCAATTAAGTTACACTGCTGAAGTTGCAGCATCACTTTATGACTTTGTTTGTTTGTTTAATGAAGAAAATCCAGAAGCGGGTTCAGCAACAGAAGCTAACATGCTGCCATTCAGTGTGAATAATGCACCTGTTTGTATTTTACATACATTTTATATTCTGTGCACTTCATATTTATTTCATTGTGTTAATGTTAACAATGTGCACATCAATGTTTCACTAACAAAGTTCAAAGTCAGATCTGTTTGCTGCTCTTGTTACATTATGAAACTTTAAAACACTAAGAATACAGTACAACAACATTCATGAGGCAGAGAGCTAGTAATGTACTGTTACTGTCAATATGGTATGCATTTTAGACAATAAGGCTACTATAAGACACACGAAAAGACTCTGTAAAATTAATACAGAGTCGTAGATATTCTGAATAGCTCCATTCAGACATTGACATGAACTATTCTGATTAAACCTTCCCTCTAGTTTCTTCTCCTCTGTGCACATCTTAAGGATATGTAACTATGACACGTGATGTTACATAAAACCAAATGGCAGGTGGTTCTTAGTGTTAATATTACAAGTGGGACCATTTCATAGTGGGCAGGACACGAGGACTTGAAAGGAAAATTCTTTCATCTATTTTTTATTCATGGCAGAAGGGAGACCCAGTCGCAGGGTATCAAAGGTTCATTTAAACATCTTTAACTGGGTGAGACCTCAAAGGGGAAAATGGCCAATACTGAGTTACTTAGTAAATCCAAATACAGCCCGTGTCTCTATCTGTGTTCCTGACTCACTTCAGCACAGCTGCTCCTAAACATGAAGAGACGCGGCTGAGAGACGGAGGGAAAAAAAAAAGGAAGAAAAAGAGGGTGAGAAAAGACCGATATAGACATCACAAGCTGTGTTGTCCACTCTAAACTGAGGTGGAAAAAAAGATACAAAGCGAGACGGAGGAGAGCTGAGCTGAGAAGTGTGAGCACATGTGAGCAGCAGATGGACTGATAGAAAAGGCAGAGATGGGAGTTTATAGAAAAGGCTAAATCTAGCCCGTGGTACAGACGTGCCTCTTTGTCACCGGCGCATCACACAGCGAGCTCCATGAGCACTTGGATCCCATGTTTTTTAATTTTTTTTAGCTATGAGGTATTATTACTTCGAAACGCCGCAGTGATGACAATGTTAAAGTACAGTCTGTCAGCTTTAATTTTGGGGTATTTTCATCAGAAGTGGAAGAACACTTTGAGAGCTAAAGCCTTCACTTAGTTCATGTTCTCCAAGTCTATGAGTGCCAAAAGTATTTGGACAGATTAAGATTAGGTTTACATTCATAAAGTAGCCACTTTCACTATCGAGAGCCTAAATTTTAATATACACTGACGGGACTATGTCAGTGTGAAGACAGCGGATTAATCATCTGAGCTGTGGATAAACTCAGCACATGGTTCACTATGTGAAGGAGGACATGATAAAGTAGGTCTGCGTGTTTACGTGCTACCATAATGCTGAAAGGTCTACAGTATGATTGATGAACAGCAATTGTCTGCATAGCAACCGCAACTAAGCATGGCCCATCTGCCAAGCCTCATGTCATTGTGCTGTAATAACAGCAATACTTTGCATTTAAAGAATTTAGAGGATTTTTTTTCCCTTTTTTTTATTTTAGTCTTTCCAAAACAGTAAGTGCATAACCAATTGCATAAGAAAAGAAATTAACAGTTTGTTCATCTGTTCTAACACAAAAAAAGATGTTGGCATGTCAGGCCGACCAGCTTACTAAGCCCAAACACCTACTACTACAACCGAGCCTTACTGCCAAGGCTGACGAGCACATCATTTACTGACTACATTAGCTTGTGTGACTGCGGATCATTTAAAAATATAAATAAATAAACACTGTTCCTGACTAGCACATCCACTGTCTAGTAGTTCCCCCCACTGTGCTAATGCTATTAGGATTTAGGCCAATGACATGAATAAATGTAAATAAAGATGGACGACATGACAGCTTCCTGAAAGGGAAGTCAAAACATCTTGATTGCCCCCTAGTGTCTGGCTGCAGTATAGCTCAAAAATCCCACTTTTTCCAAATTAGTGGATTAGGTTTATGTATGTTCCAGTGCTCAAATTTGGTTTTAATTAGTTTTTTCATGCTCTAGAAAGGGGGTGTATAATCATGATTGACAGGTAACTCTAACCTGTGACTGAGCTGGGCAGGTGTATGGATGGGGTCTTGATACTGCAGCTCCATCCACCAATCAATACTGAATCTGACCCCAATGATGTCACTAGTGCATAATGACAAGTAGGGACTTGTGGAAAGAAGTGGCTTAGGGAAGAGATTACAAGACTGGCAAAAAAAGAAAAATCCTGCAATTACAAGACTTCCCAACCTTACACTCTTGCTGCAAAGCTTTAGTACCAACACGCATGACTCCAGCAGTCATTTCCCCCCTTACATTACCATTAAAAGTAGCAGAGATGAACTGTAAGACTTTAACAGACAAGCACATCTTCATGCTCAACAGAAGAAACATTAATTTAAATGCTGTGTTGTATGTCTTTGATTCATCCTAATAGAAACTAAATATTGAATTTTAACTGAAACACTTTAATTATTATGGCATTAAGCTTTTGCACATAAAGGCATGAGGGGGAAAAAATTTGTTCTTTTCCAAATCTGGACAAATACATCTTTACACGGCATCTTACAAAACAAAAAATAATTGGAGCAAAAGCAATAAGGACCGCGGCTGCTTTCATTCTCAGAGCATGAGTGAACACTTCAAAGCAGCTTCACCTGCATTATTCTGAGAAGAATAGCATGCATTATGCAGTATTTTGGGTTTTCAAGAGTCACACTCGCCTGCATTACACAGCAAAGACAACAGCCATTATACTGGCATATGGGTTCATATTTTCCTAGTTATTACTGCCTCTCCTGTCTGAACAGAGGAGATTCTGAGTCACTGGCTTGTAATTGTTGTTCTTGTTCTTGATGTTGTTTATGGTTAATTAATGAGCTTGTGGATCAAAGGGAGAATCTCTGATCCCACTGGAAGTTTCGACCCATATCTTTTCTTTATCCTCCAAAAGCCCTCTCCCTCTGCTTATCAATAGGGCACACCAGTCATAAAAACACACCATGGGAACACAAAAGTAAAAAAAATAAATAAATAAAAAAATACAAAGTTGTGCTGTAACCATAACTTCTTAGTCACAAGACTCCTCGTTAGATAGAGTCTGTTTGTTTACTGGATGCGAGTCAGACGTCTGTGGAACAATTTATACAGACGAGTTAGTTGGTAGCACTACTGTATGATGTAATGAGGCCGCAATTTGTGTCACAAGACCCCGCTTTCTAAATCTGAAAGATGTATATTTTCATGCCACTTTCTAATTTTTTTACATTTTCAGGCGTCTTATTGTTCTGTGGCAGTGGCTTGCCACGGTATATTGCCTCTGCAGAGGTCTGGCAAGTTTCCTTTTGTTTATAAGCTGCTAAGATTCCTGCCTTTTAAAGCTGATCTCCAGCCTGTGTTATGGTTTATACATTCAAGTACTGTTATAATTATGTCCACAGGCCAAATGGCCGAAATAAGAGACTCTATCAGCTTGTGCTGTATCCTGGCTGGTCTAAATTACAGGCTAACCCGCTCCACAGAGTATAAGCCTGTACTACAGCATCCAGTTTATAACACGACGATTATGAACAGACTGATAAAAGTCATACAAAGTACGTCATGGATCTTCAAAGACTCTAAAAACCTTCATGCTTAAATGAACAAAATCAATGCAGAAAAAAATCTTTACATTCTAATCAAAAAGAATCTGAAACTCAGCAAATCTGCCTCCTCGGGACTGTGATGGTGAGCTTTGATCAGGTGTGATGGACGGAGATCAAAAAACCCAACAACTGTCATCAGGTTACAATTCAAACAATATTAAATACTTAAAAAACGTGAGATCACCTTTTTTTCATCTAAGCTTCAACCACTTTAAAACAATAAGTGTGTTTCGATCCATGAGGCAAGTGAGTTAAATGTCCATTTCAGTTTTTTATATCTAAAAGAAACAAAACAAAAAACCAAGATAAGTGCAGATCTTGAGGAAAGTGTAAAGTTGCTCAAGTTAATACACAAAACTAATAGAAACTCTACTTCTGCAGGGTTTGATGGCAACCAAACCAATTAAATAATCCGCTCCACCAGCTGCTAAGCATGTTGAGAGAGTTTAGTAGTTTAATAAAAAACACTTTAATTAGCAATTTTTGCACTAAATTTGGATGCAAACTGGCCTTATGAAAGGACCACCGTAACATCTGTGTGTGAAAATCTTTTGTTTATTTAAGAATCCATTAAACCCAGTAAGAGGCTGATTAAAAACAGAAGTTTTTAGGCTTTAAAAGATTAAAAAAATCTTATTTGTTTACCAGTAAAAAATACACTGTAATGGATTCCCCTGAAGTACCACTGTTATGTTTTTCAAGTTGTTTCTTGGCAAAACTTTTAAAAATTAAGTTTATTCAACAGAGTTAATAAGTCAGTTGTTAACTAAAGATCCTTCTCAGATGCGTGAACCATCCAGGTGCAACAAACCCTTTGCCCCGGCTGCTGAAAAATCAAAAAACCTGGAGGAAACACTGTATTTGCATTCAACTGACTCGAACACTATTAGTTTTTAACAAGATGCTAATTTGATTCTCTTAAAACACAAAGAAGTTGCTTAAAAAATTGAAGGTGAGTTTGAACATCTGAAGTGCTTAAGAAGAGGTTATCTGCTATCATTTTTAGTGAACAGTTGATTAGAAATATAATTAAAAATGCAGGCGAGAGTCATTAACATGCAGGTTCATAAGTTCAGAGAGGTGGTTCAATGCTGCAAACCGTGATGTCAACCCCAAAGCATTACATAATTGGGTTTTCTTGGTTGCAACTATTTTTCTTGGGCTGTCAATCTCATTCCAAACACAAACACACATCCGTAAGAATAAAAAAAGAGAAGTGTAATACACTAAATGTTTATGTAGCTATTTATTTCATTTTAATGTCATTTTAAATGTTGCTGTTTAACAGTTTGAAGGAGAAATAGTCTACATGATCTACACAAATTAAAGGTAATAATCACAGTCCTTCATGGGGCCCCTAAAAGCTTTGGACCCCCATGTATTGCACCACCTATATCTACTGTTGCTATGCCTGTGCCTCAACCTGACACCAGCAGCTTGTGTGCACTGATAAAAGGTTGTGTTAACATCATTACCCGCCCACCTTATCGTTATCACTCAAGCCTCACAGATGAATGTCATGCAATTCTGCTGTTTCTCCGAAACCTCAGTAGACGTGTTAACTGCATTATGAAATTTGTTTTTTTATTACTCACAGACGATTAAAAGTACCACGCAATTAAGCTGAAAATTAAAATGCTTCAACCTCTATCCCCTCGAGCTGTTTAGTTTCACTTTCTTCCCTCTTTGTTTTTTTATCTTTTCTCTGTATCCATCTGTCTTTTACTCATTTTCTTCATCATTACATTGTCTCTGCCTTTTATTTTCGAGCGCCAGTCCGTCGGGATGTGTTAAAGTGCCCTCCCACTCTGATAGCTTTTTGAACCCACTTAGATCAGACATCCATGCAGATTCATGTGAGAAATCCCACTCATTCAGACCAGAATTTGCACATCTGGTGAGTTTATGCACACATACATGAGCAGAAGAAGTGAAGGAGTAAGAAACATGAGGAAACAAATGAGAGGGCCACAGGTGGAGGGAAGATCCTGCAGTTTTCCAAAGATAAAAATACATGCTTCCTCCTCAAATCACTGCTGTTTGTCAGGTTATTCAGTCAGTTTGGTTGAATATGATTTAAAGGTTTTGGAGCAATTTGCACAGTTTATGTGTGATGTGTAAGGCTCTGCTCATAGCACCACCTCAGTCTGCAGTTCCCTTCAGTTCTACAGAGTGTTTTTGTTCTTTTGAGCTCCTCGCCTCGGTTCAGACCTTTAAATCCACCCCCAGTACACCAAGTTCAGTTGATGGATTCATTGTGACAAGTCATAGTGGTTTTAGCATCCTAAAAAAGAGACCAAATCTGTTTTTCTAAGATGGTAACGGCATGATTTGAGGCACAGGTTGGGTCACGACTTTGCCAGACTAAGAAAAATATACTACATACGTTAAATCCAAGGAGGAAACTTCAAAACCAGGCAGTGCTAATAAAATATGATTAAAGACTCTGCATTTATTTCTCACAGCCAGTGTTTTCAGAAACATACTTTAAAGTACTCTGTTGGTTTAATATGGGAAAATTTCTATCTCAGCCAATATGTTGAAAATGTAATGAGCCATTTCCAAACACCACCCAACTCACAGTTTATCATCCACCTGCTGATGCTTTCACTGTTCTGGTGTTCCCAGATACGCTGATCTGTATTGACTGGTTACTGGAAATCAAATCTCCCTCCCTCACAGAAATCACTTAGAGAGGAAGCTTCGTCACACTAAAGACGGAAACAAAGTGTAAAGAGTTGATCTGTCTATCTGATAGCAGGCAGAAAGAGTGAATACAATGAAACATTAAGCAGCTAAAGAGCTGCCAACATTTTTTGTTTCAGAAGCTGGTAGAGATTGAGACAAAGCTAACAGGAGAATGAATCTAGGACCTTGGTGAGGGCTTGTGTTTGCTTCATGTGATATAACAACTTCATAGAATGATTTAAATCATTATAATCCATACTTTCATATAAAGAACCACATTTGATGCCTTGGATGCTGCATTCAGTAGTTTCATTGTTCTATTATATGAGACTTTACCTGGGCCTCCATAATGTCGGACTGACTATAAATCACCAGCCGCAGTGTGTCTGTTTTATAGGACATCATATGGGTGGTGCTCTTTTTAAATCCTCATCACCAACACAAAGTCATCGGTCACCGGCAGTTAAATTTTGCCCTTTTGCCAACACAGCTTTACAACCGCTTTCATTTATGTCATTTATCTTCAGACCTTTTATCGCCCCGTTCACAGACGAGCAGGACACATGAACAGAAGAGGACGAAAAGCAAAACAGCGTGAAGCGCCCTGAGAATCGGCTCAAATATAAACAAAGTCAAAGTCAATACAATGCATTAGCATCATTAAATTAAAACACGGGCGTGTTTCCCAGGTTAACGAAGGCTGAGCCCTGTCCAATATTTATTTGTGTCTGGCAGGCCTGTTCTATCCAGCAAGGCTCGTTGTGACATTTTCAAAAATCAATAACGTTGGCGGGTCAGATTTTGTCTCAGTCGCTGTAGCGAGACGGCTGAATCGGGAGTGTTGACAGCAGCTCATGTAAATCACAAAATTCATGAATCCTCACAGCAGTGCCTCTGTACCAGGATGAACACACACACACACACACACACACAAAATGCACACTAATTACAGAAAATTCTATTTTTTTCTAGATTTTTCTCTCTTTCCCTCCCTAACATTATACAACTTTGTTTCAAAACCAGCCCCTGTATCTCCATGTATCCTCCCCTCTGTTGTTAATACACTTAGTATCACCCATTAGTCACATCACTTACACCTTTTATTAGGTTTCCACGTATCATAGATAAGGAAAATACTCGCTCTTTGCTTGACAGGCTCATTTATACACAAACATGTGCCTGTGTCCCACTCCGACCCTCCACCCACGCTGTGAAAAAACCCGAACGATACTGACAGCAGAGCAAACGGACAAATAAATAAGTAAATCCCATTAAAATTGCACTACACATACATGTGCATAAATAAGTGAAGACATAGTTTGGGTAAACACAGGCGGAATTATTTCTTATTAAAGAAAGATAAAACTGTAAATAAAATATTCATGTGGACGCCCCCTCACATCTCACTAACCACTAGATTTTTTTTTCTTTTTTTTTTTTACCTCGGCATGTGTCACTCTTGTATTTTTCATTGATAAATCTAACAGGAGACTGGGCACAACTACCAGCATCTGTCACACGGTTGGCAACATTCTGCCCGATGTCAAGTTAGAGATTTTTACCGCGCATTGAAATCGATAATTTTAAGAAACACCTGCCTCTTGGAAAAGCTCTCGAGGCTGTTAAGAGTTTTAAATCAATGCAGCTGCAGAAAGTACAATTCTGTCCTTTATTTTGACGGAGTGGAGTCGTTGAGAGTTTTCCATTCCCCTGCACAGCTCTCACAAGGCCTGATAAACTTAAAAGTCTTTCTTTGACTCTGCTTGTTATTGTACCATTTCAGGTATTTCTCGATGCAAAGCTCCAAGAAGCTCTGTAACAATAAATCATAACCACATATAAATCAAATTACTGTCAACGAACCACATTTTTGGGCCACTGCACTACTTTTTTGCATTGTGCAGCAGCAGCAGAGAAAGAAATACTAACTTTTCATCCAGAGCAAAGACAGCAAATGCTGTCTGGCACTGACAGATGAAACAAAGAGTGAAAATGCAGATGGATACTGTTTTATCTTTCTCGTTTAAACGCACAGACAAACCTCAGACTGGACAATCAACAGGTGCACAGGGTTTAACTGATCAAAACTTTTAATATATAACAAAATTTTAAAAAAGTTTAAACACTCTTAAACATTCTTATTAGGAAACATTTATAAATATAAATGTATCACACTGAATTTCAAAGAGATGCTTGACATTTTGGAAAATGTGTTTATTTGTCTTAAATATAAACCACTAACCTGCTAGCTAACAACTTTAGTTTTCTCAACAACTGTTCAATCGAACAACTTCACTCTTTGAATGTGTGTTGCTGAGGATCCAAGACAGTACAGCATTTAATAAACTGTGAAAAAACAAAAACATCCAAGTATTTCCACCCAGCTCTGTGTCTGAGTGCAGCAGGGGCTGTTTGATATAAACACCTTCACATCATGGCAGGGTGGAGCTTCATGGCTCTCACTGGCCAAGAAGGACAAAGAACCTTGTCCCACAGACAGGACTGAGCATTTACAGGACAAAATGCAGAAGCAACTAGCCAATAGGAGCACAGACTTGTTTGACCGGCAGCAGAATCAGCCAGTTGGAGGCAGTAAATCGTTTCTATGGTTCAACCTCAGTTTAGTCTCACCAGTGTAGCTTCACTCTGAATTTAAACAATTTAATTTATTTATTTATCATCTGCTCAATTGATACATTTAAACGATCACTGTATTTCTAATAACAAACTCACTAAAAAAAGATGGCACTCACCTCTATGAGTTTGCGTTCATAGCTAGCAGCTAGTTCCTCGATGTCACCCATGAACTTATTCTGTGGAACAGGGGCCTGATCTTCACTCGACCGCAACATCGACAGGGCTGCAGCAAAGAGAGGGAGAGAGCATATCCACCTTTACACAATCATACAGATAGTGTGAAATGTCAGACACACACTTTACTGGAAAAAACTCTCTCTACAGCCAATTATAAACAGTGAGTTTTTGCCAAGTATGCACATTGTGTCATCCTATATGGGGAGTTGTGACATTGGCGGCTTTTTGATGTTTTGTTTCAGCAGCAAGGAAACAACAGCAAGAAAACAATACAGAGGGAGACACAAATCTTCAGAATAAAGACATAATCAGCCAGAAAACAGCCAAGAGCCTAAAATTTATTTAATTAACAGCACACCAAAGTAGATATAGGTCATGCACATGACAAAAAAAAACATACAATATTGAGTAAAATGCTTGAAAAACAACAGATTCTGTAATCCAGTAATTGCCATTTTCTTACCAGGGTAATTTGTTAAAGTCTACTTATTTAAATCACTGAAAATATTTTCCTCCAAGCACAAGTTGAATTCTACAGAATACCATAAAACTAAAGTTCTTTGTATAATGACAAATTGAATGGTTTGTTACACAAAGCCATCAGGGAAGTCATCCTTGAAAAACTAGACAGGCAGTTTCTGAAAATACCAAGCAGGTGATTGGACAAACCACCTGCCTATCATTTGCTTACTTTAACCGATCAAAATAACTAGCATTATTGCAACAAGAAAGCACTACCAGTAGAGCCAGTTAACTAATTAACTGTACTGTTAAAAATAGTTGGAGAAGAGTGAAAACAACTTTTCCATCATCTTTTCCTTTAGTGTCGTTCTTTGCTCCATTTTCACTTAAGAAATACTCTAAGGTTCTGATATTACTGATGCTCCAGTAGCATTTTTGGTTTTAGGGGCTGCCTTTGCTGTTTTTAAACTAACTCTCACTGGTCGTCACACCTAAACTACACCCACAGCTGCTGGCAGTTCCTGATAGGATGCGAGTTGGTCCAAACCACTGTGGCTCAGACAGAAGCTCATTTGATCTTGCAAATCTTGATTCCTTACAAGCTAATTAGATTTGGGTGATGGGAAGAATATACACTGAGTCACTCTGCGGTTGTTTTTCTGGGTATATCGTGTTATTCTATTTTGCTAATTTGATGGTCTATTTCTTTTCTACTCTTACTTTTCAGACAGAGGTTATTGTGTCTTTGCAGCGGTGTCAGCAGCTAAAAACATCATTAAGGGAGCCCAACTTCAACTTCTGACCCGATAAACATCGACTAATCAGGTTCCACCGGTGAGGAACGGCAGAACTTAGCAGAAGCAGGAGTTCAGTATCTTTCAGCAAAGGGGAAGTTGGGAGACGGATTGTTTTTTAGCCTTTGCAAAAAGTAAATTAACCCTGTTATTTAACTGCCACCGCGCCCTGCTAACACCTAGACAAACACACTAAGTTTGAGAAGAGGGAGAGACGGGGATGGAGAGAGGGAAAACAAAGTACAGAGATAGAAATTCAGCATGTCTAAAGGCTGCAGAGCTCAAATAAACTTGCTGCGATGGTTCTTTAGGGAGGTGTGTTGGAAAATAAACAGCTGGACCGTGATTAGAAAAAAAAAAGCGAACCCCCCGTAAGGATCTTGTGTCTAGACAGATTGAGGCAGGTATTGACGAAGGAGACCGGCTCATTGTGCTTCTAAATAGATCGGAGCCATAGGTAAAAAGAAAAAAGCTACACTGGCTCAGTAGAAGCTTACGAATTTAAAAGCACCAATGGACAAAGTCAGTCTAGTATTTTTGTCCTTTGCTTTCTGCCTGTGTGGGAGTTTCACACACACGTGTACCGCATCATGTTGGACACAACCACAGACATCTAAACTCTGATGGACGTGAATGTTGTTTAAGTCAGGAAAGTTTTTTCTTGGTTTATGTTGCTGAAATACTATGGCCTACATCTGTACTTATTTTCTTATTTCACCACAACATAATCAATAATAAGATTAAAAATGGAGGCAAGATTCTTTACCACATAGTCGGGTTTTTTAAAATTCTCTTTAAAAAAACATATTGAATTGCTATCAGCAATCTCAGCAATATGT
>JAPZDY010000014.1:18589601-18603467 GCA_029783645.1 Ctenochaetus hawaiiensis | reverse complement strand
GAGGGTAAGAGAGGCTGAGATGCTGTGAGCAAAGCTGGATGAATCAATATTACATAGGTCTTTCCGAACCAAACTGAAATCGTTATTACAGCAAAAACAAACTGCTCTGACCCGTCGATTTTGGTTTCTGGAGCAAAGTTCATCAAAAACATATTGCAAACATACTTTTTTATTGAGCATTTGGCCTAAAAATTCCAATTAAGTGCTTTGATGTGATATGTCAAATCTGACATGTCGATGACTGAAATACTCAAAACAAAAGTAAAGGTTTTTATAGAACCAAAAGCTTATAGCTGCTTGGTCTGCAGATAAAACACATAAAAAAAGGCTCATAGTAAACTGTTATGCTTCGGTATATTGTAATAATAATATAATTATAATGGAGAGTTGAAAGGAAAGTAGTGTTTCTTTTAGTGTATGAAAGCAATAGCGGTGTATTTTAGGGAATTGTTTATAGACTATAATGTCACTATAGAGTCACTTTAAATATTATAAAATAATATAAGTTCCTATTAACTATTGATTTATCAGCCTGTTATATACTATGCATCCCTGTTTCCAAGTTTATTTGAAACAAGCAGGAAACTGATGAGATCCTGTGAGGAGTGAGAGCACAGAGTTTGACAAACTTCTGACATGTTTTAATGATTAAGATTAAGTTATAATTTTCCAACAACTCTAAACAGAAAGTCCTGTTAATGCAAAAGTGCTCAACCAAGACCTAAAGTGAACTCAGAACTTTGCAGCTCCACTAGACTGATCTGAAAACAGCCTTCAGGTATCAAAGATTGCACATGGATCATTCTGAACAGTGGAGGTGAAACATCCACACAAAGTTAAAATAAAAAGAGACTTGGACTGGGTTTACAGTGAGAACTTCTATCCACTCTCTCATCATAAATTATCATCACATACAGAGCAAAGCTCATCCCTGATATCATTTTATCCATAGGAGACAGACACACACCAACACAGCATTAAAATATCACCACTGTTGGTGTGCTGACTCACACTAAATACAATTAATGAGCAATAAAGAAGCTTAATAATTTGAGTTGTGTGGTGCTGGAAACCACCACACTCCTAATAAAAGTCCCAATACATTTTAAAAGGAACATTAATAGAAGCTCAGCCTTCCCATTTAAACAGTCTTGTATTTGGTTATATTTCATTATGCGTCCTCCACTAATTCATTCAGGTTATTACTGATTTCCGATGTTTAATCATCCAGCTCCTTTTCTGAGATCTTCATCTCTGTGTTGTCTTGGGTTTTGCCTCCCAGGAGCGCAGAGCTGAGAGAGCAGCAGCACGATGGCTAATGTAATAATAGTCAGATAATGATCTACTGTACACACAGAGTGGATTCGCCTCAAACCACCAGAGATCTCAAACAGAGGTAGACGGTGAAATAGGGCAGAGTTAAAAAAAACGTGTAAATGAGCAAAAAGGGAACAAAAGACAGTCAATACTTGTCAATATTTGTGTCGAGTAGCCGTACCAAGGGAGAGAGAGGGGGTGAATCTTTACTGTTCAACAAATCCTTACTGGCAGAGGTCAAGTTATTGCTAGATGTACCTGTTTTAGCTAGCCAGGTAGTGCGGCACCTTTATTCATGCACAACAACTGGCTTTTTGCTAATTTCCATTCAGTGCATATTGCATATTTATGTTGTTTTTACTTAAAATAAAGTTTTCCTATTTCTAAACTAACAAAAGTCTTTCCTATTTGTCTGTTAAAGGTAGGCAAATGGAAATGGGAAAAGCGTGTTGGTCAAGATGTTAAGAGCAAGATTCATCATAGGACTGTGATGGCAGAGGAGGAGACATGGACAAGCTGAGACATTCCCTCTCTTAAAAAATGTGCAGCTTGTACCAGCTTGATGGAAGAGGGGTTAAAGAGAGGGACGAGAGGACGCAGTATTGATCAGTTTGACCTAAGACTCGGTGCACATAGCGTGCTAACATACATACAAACATGCTTAAAGACAAAAAGAAAAGGGGCATAAATGGACGTGGAGAGAACTCACATCCCAAGCCTCCTGTGAAATCAAGAAAACCTTAAGCTCCGCTACCAAGAAGACACTGTGACGGGTGATAATAGCATAGGTGCCCTGCTGTGGATAAAAGCAGGGCAGAGGCTGACACACTTGACTAATGCTGCTCTGTCCATTAGCAATAAGTATACGTGGCTCTGCATCTCGACCCCAATCACGCAGCTGGATGAAGAACAAACAAATGTCCACCCTACTTCAGCCTGGGCCGCTCGGTGAGCCCGAGCGAGCCGGAGTGAGCCTGCTAAATAAAACATGTGCAGGGCTCCCTCTCCAATAGGACTAATGTGCAATCAAGTGGAGCGCTCCTTGTAATGCCCTGACAGCACGAACCCGCGGCACTCACACCGCTGTGAAATTGGGGCTCTTCTCAATCTTGTCTTCCGTATCTTATCTTCTTAAGAGATCACTCCCGTCCCTTCGAGCTCCTGCTTTCCCATCCTTTGTTCTTTCTGTTTCTTTACTCGTAACTTTCTTCTATCCATTGTTTGCCTAAAATAAAACATGTCCTTGTTTTTGTTGAGTCTTCTCCTCTGAAGTATCGATTTGGTTCCTTTCTTTTTTTGCTTGACTTTGTCGCGTCTTCTAAACTCCTGCACTGCAAACCTTCTACTCACTTATGCAGTCCTCATTCATTCCTTCATGTCTCCATATCTGCTTTACCTTTGATATCTTCCTGACTCCTTAGTGTTCATCCCCCTCCTCATTGTCTTCCCCTCATCTTTCCCTTCACCCCTTTTTCCTCCCTATCAATCATTCATTGACATTCAATTTCCCTTGGCAGCACACTGTGCTGTGGAGTTACAGCATTCTCATGCCAGTGATCATGTATGTTGTGAAGGCCAGCCACTTTCCTCCATGCATATCAATGAAAACATGCATAAAGAGATTTTTTCACACATGCACACACACACACCTACACACACCAAATGAGCCCTGCACATGCAGACAGGCGTCAGAGCAAATTGTGGTTCAAGGTTCGTCTGTTTTTTCATTATAAAGAACAAGATCAAAAATCACCAAGAAGCAGAAAAAAATCTCTGTGGTCTCTCTCTCTCTTGCTACACTGGCAATAGCACACACATACACACATACCCACACACACTCACAGTTGAGTTAATCACGCAGCCAGGCCATACATTGTTGACGGGCTGGCTTCGGAGCAGGCAGGCAAGCTGACGGAGTTAATTAACGTGTGCTAATCAAAAGCAATCTTCTTTCATTTTCTAATCGTTCATAGTTCATTTCTCCCCTCCTTCAGATTACAGAGGCCTTTGTGTATCGGTCCATGTATGTGTGTTGACAAAGACAAGAGAAATTAGGCCAGCTCGCCGCTGTTAACGCAGAGCAAACAGCACAAGATTTTTCATTCGCGCGCACTTGATGCAGAAGGTGTGGAAATCACTGTTCTCCTCGCTTTGATGCCTCCAATCAGAAAGCTCTGAGCAGATCTGGTTCACTGAGAAGAGACTGCTGATCATGAGTGGAGAAACACTGACATCATATTAAATATTTTCACAACTGTGTTCAGCTTTCAAAGTTGTCTGTGGTGGCTTTAAAGAGGTGGAAAAAAACACATATAACAAGAGAATGGTGTCTTTTACACAAATAATTAAATAAGTTAACTTTTCAACAAATTTAACCTAAAAGATTTGGATTTTATAGTTTAGGACAGCCCTAAAAAAGAGCCCTGTTTTGTACGAATATATAATGAAACAGCAGTCTACTCATAGACACAAAGCATTCATTTAAAAAGTATGTGGCTGTTTGCGTGCATGTTCTACTTTCATTTTAAGAGAGCTTTCTTTTTTTTGCTCTGTTCTTGGAAATGTCCAGAATAGCTCCAATCAGAGCAAACCACTGCGATCTGCCATCTATCACGACCAAACCACAGCCCCCTTTTCAGCCTGTTCCCAGCTCTGTATCACACAAAAGGTAAAAAGCAGTTCAAAGTACTTTTCTTCCGGCCCAGAATATCCTTTTTCACACCACATACCGGGCCAAATTGCGTCCCAACTCTCTGAATAGAAATCTGAAAACAATTTTGTTCCTGGAAATGGAAAGAGCGCAAAATATAATGTTTTCACTTGATTGTGCTTGTTTGATTCTGTGCTGAGCTGCCCTCTTATCACAATGTCTCATTAGTTTCAGAGCATCAACTAAAAAAACCAAGACATAAAATGTAAGTGTAAAATCACATAGAAGATGGTTAAGGAATACGAATGGATAAAAAATTTCCCATCTCCCAGCCTTTCATAGAAACAAGAAGTGATGTCGCAGGTCTGATGACTGAACAGCATATAAAGATGGACATGACTCATGCAGAATATTTATAATGGAAAGAAAACATTCACAGGGTTTCGCTAAAGTCATTTGTTGCTAACATGGGCACAGTCAATAACACATGCTGAAAGGCTCCCTGTGGCTCCATGGCTTTCATTATTTGAATACTGAATTAATCATGTCTACCACTGCCAAACACCTTTTTCTAGAGATATCAATATTTTTTTATCAGCTAAAAGAATTTGGAATGTGAAAGTGGTCGCTCGGAGAGATGGACCAATGAAGAATAAAAACCCCACTGTGCACTTCCTTTTAGTTTTCTGAGAGCTTTTTAGCATCTTTCAGCTTATTATAACACTGTTGTGGTTCACTGCTCTCATCAGTTACCTTCAGTCTTACCTTAGCCGCTCGCTGGTAATCATGGCGGAGCATTTTGTGGCTAAAGAGCCAGATGTTTGCCTCAGGTGTTGGTGGATACAAAGCCAGAAAATTTATAACTGTAAGATGTTTTGATTACAGCTGGCCCCAAGTGGCCGAAAAAGGAAACAAATGCCGTTTTGAACAGAAAATACGTAATTTCTGCCACCTAAGGTCTCTGTTTTGAAACGATGAAAGCTTAAATACATAGTTTGATGATGTTGTGAAGTACTGTAGGATCATGGGATTTGTTTACTTCATTGACTCAAGTAGAAATGTTTATATCTGAACTACTGTATAAGTTTACTAACATTATGTTTGGTCATAATTGCCAACGTCCTTCCTCACTAAGAAGGTTAGTGACAGGCGATAAAATGAAACAGTATGAACATTATGAGTATGAGTATGAACACTGTCAGAAACATTTGGCATAATATAAGTACACAACTCAACCAAGTGCATTCTAAAGAAAGTTGTTTTCAGACATTTTAAAGAAGAAATGTTAAATGTTGTAAGTATTGAATTGTTAAAGTACACAAATGATTTATTATATATTATAAAACTTTCCTTTTACAAGAATCATCGAGATCTTGGGCAAATAAATTTCAAGTCTATATTTATCATTAAAAATGATCAAGCTACAAATCCAACCTACATACAGATTCTTTCCCAGTTTTATGCAGTTAGTTTCCACTGAAAAATTTTTTTTATATATATTATTTTAAATATACTTAAAGCTGTAAGTACACTATAATATAAACCTTCATTTTTTATTGAGTTAGTGTTGGACATAATTGTCCATGAACACAGGACAAAATTTTGTTGTTGTTGACAGGTGGAAGAAATGTAAAGAAAATATGAACAATGGTGAGAGTTCAGGGGGAAAAAAAAATAAGTATAGTAATATTACGTCAGCTTTCCTAAAACATACCCTTTGTGCTTTAAAGGTCACAAAGAAAGATTCATTTCTCCTTGAGGGATCAACAGGGAATCAGAAAAACACTATGATTCATTTACCCATGCGCCTTAAAAAACACACATCTATTTGTTGTAACTTTAATGACTCGATTTAGCTGCCAGGATCAATAAAGTTCATCTGACGCTCTTACAGAGACTTGAACAAACAAATCTGATTACATTACACTCAGGTTATAATGAGAGATTCAACCTGCAATCAAACTGTGTGTGTGTGTTCCTATGTTGTCCAAATGAGCAGGGGGGAGCATCGTTTGATGAAATGAGCCTGTGGACGTGGCCTGAACAAGCTGCAACCCACAACACTCAGTTTGATTTCTTTGACAAGATTATTTTACAGCTTCTTCTGCTTCAAGAGACGCTGTTACATGTACCTAAACAAATCTGTAAATGGTTGGCTTACATCTTAGAACATATGTTTCCAACATATGTTCCAAGTTCTGTCCAAATGAACATGACGTCTCAAACCTACGGCTGCCAACAAACATGCCCTAGCTTAGCTTATCCTGTGTTTTACCCTCAGTACAATATGTTCTGTGGTTGTAATTACTTGTATTATCTGCAAGTCTCCATTTTTCTCTGCTCTCGTCTTCTGCTCTCCACTTCTGCAATGACCCACTTTCCCCACGGGGATTATTAAAGTTTCATTTTATCATCTGCTCTAATCTGAAGTACCGTGCCTTTGTTTAGCCTTAGCACCTCTCAGCACACATGAACACTCACTGAGGTTACAGGGCGCAGCTGCGTGCAAGCAGTGTGCAATATTGCGCGGTGAAAAAATGTGATGAGAAAGAACTACTGAAGTAGGAGAGGGAGAGTGATCAATATTCACATCATGTGCAGTGGAGTGATTTAATTAATATTTATGGGAAATGTTAAAGCACGTAAAGGGCCTAATCATAAATTCTAATAATCTGAGTGAGGACAAAAATTGGATTATATTGTACATGTGTCACTGTCAGTATTATAAATGCATACACACATACACACATGCACACACACACACACACATCACAGTCACATAGTTCTCTCTCACAGATACATGTGGAGCAAAAAACACACACTAAAAACATACACACGTGTTATGCAGAAGCTAAAGCCACGCAGCATTGGTCACATATAAAGATAGCCTACATCCCCCCTCAATTTGAAGCTTGGAATTAAATACATCCATGTGCACAGGCATATACTGTCGCTTCAGTGTCATGTGTGTCACTCACATGGCAGTGTTTATGGTCTTGACATGTGACGTGTCATTGAAACAATATAGCAAACTGAAGCAGTCGTTTATATGTAGCCAGTACTGGTCAGTTCAGAGGAGTGAGCAGTCAGTGGTCAATGGTGATACACGGTAAAAAAAAAAAATGCAGTCAGTAAAAGTATATTTTTAAAACTTCTCCATCACTACAACCATGAAACATCCTTTAGTATGTAGCTATAAATGTACACAAAAAATTAAACCAATTGGTGCATAAATGAGGTTGGCTGTAGACGGACGGACACACACACGTACGCTCACACACACTTCCATGATCGAGTGCATGATCCCCTCATGACCTATTCTGGTTAGAGATAACTGTATTTATTATTAACAAGGAATTTGTTAATTTATCTAATCTATATACCTGCTCTCCATGATAACTGGGCAAATGCACCACTTTTGAGATATGACTGAAGGGTTGGAAAGTGGAAGTGAATGTTTTTTTGCCAAAGCACTTCTTCCAAGGTCATAAATAAAACTTTAATTTTATATTCAAGTTTAATTCATATTTATAAAGGGTCTAAACCCCCCTCTGAATGATCTCTGCACGTGTGTGGTTATATATCACTGAATATAATTACAGATATGTTACAAATCATTTTTAGAAGAGGATATTAATGATCACCTGTAGATAAATAAACACATGAAAATGTTTCACTGTTACCTCACAACTGCAGTACTCTGGTATAAACCATTCATTAACTCACTGTGTTTGGATACACTGAAAAAAAAACACAATTTTTTTGTGATTTGAGAATAATTCCATTTTAAAAAAGAACATCATCACTCTGAATTGATGACTGTTTCACTTTTATAAATGTGGATGTAATTTCTCTGGACTTTTGGACTTTAATTATTAATTTTAGACTGTTGAGAATATGTGTTTATTTTATCTAAGATCATTTTCAACAGCATTGACCGCAATGGTAAAAAAAGAGAGAGGAGCCAGAAAAGACACTTGACACATTGTAGTCGCAACTGCACTCTGAGACAAGATTACTGTTGTTTTTCCACTGATATATCAGTATTTTAATTTATGATATATCAGTGTTCTAATCCATAGCAAAAGGTATTCTAAATTATATGCAATAAGTTAAAAATTTGTTTAACGGTTAAATTAGAGTTGCTATTCAGATTTGCTTGTAAACATGTCAAGTTTTCAATCAGTATTCTTAACAGATACTGTTTCTTGTAAGGACAAATAGAGCCATCAGATTTCCTACTCTGTAACATAAAAAAGACACTTTTTTTGCTCATTCTGCAGGACATCAAGAGAAAAATGGTGGATGAAAAGAAGGAAATGGAGGAAAAGTTAAAGATCATTGTCAGGGAGGAGAGGGAGTCTTGGACAAGTGAGAGACAGCAGCTGCTGGAAGAAATCAAGAGGCTGTCCATCACCAACTGAGTCGACAAAAAGTTAAAGGCCAACCTCCAGAAGGCAAAGGAGGAGATTAGGTGAAAAGAAGAAGAGATTGGCTCCATTCACCACCAGCTCTCTGCTGCAAAGAAAAAAAATGAGGAAGCCATGGTTGCTACAAAAGCACTGAAAAAACTTTAAAGAGTGAAAAAAGAGAGCAGGAAAGCTGAGGGGAGCATTACATGGAGAGATTATCTTTCTTTGTCAGAGCCTCGATGTCCTAAGAGAAGAAACTAAACGGACAAGAGCATCTGAGTCCAGTGAGTTAAAGAGCACTGCAGAGAGCTGGGAGGAAGAAGTAAGCCACCTTAAAGAGCTCCTCTCTAAAAAGGATGAGGAGATCAGCAGCACTGAAGAAAAAAGACAGGCTGCTACTAAAGCTCACATGGACACCTTCGCTCAGCTAGCTAACAAAGATTTAGCTCTAAAACAGAGCCAACTTCAATGTGACGATCACTGAGAACAACTCAGCAAGCAGCTGGCAGAGAGAGAGGATAGAGCCAATGAAAAGAGCTCTCACAGACAGAGGAGAGCTTGAGGTAGGAGCTCAGAGTGAGAGAGGAGAGCTTCAAGAAGAAGTTCTCAGAGACAGAAGAGAGTTTTCAGAAGGAGCTTTAAGAAGAGAAGCAGAGCTTTAGGAAGAAGCTTAAAGAGAGAGAGAGGAGAGCTTTAGGAAGAAGTCCTCAAAGAAAGAAGGGAGTTTTCAGAGGAAACACTCAAAGAGATATGAGAACTTCAAGAAGGAGCTCTCTCTTGGTTTGAAATCTCTTACACTCTTAGCATCCATTGGTCCATACTGATAACATACAATAAACCCCTTGAGTCCTAAGCTAATTGACTATGTATTTTTGAATATATTTTGTTTTTTCTAACCTATTCTATCAGTCAGCAGCACATTTCATAAAGCATTTGATTGAGAAAAACCTGAAGTTTGGACCTTGTATGTTTTAAAGCCTTGATTTTACATTAGCTTTGTCTGAGAATGGATGAATTTACCCTAATCCTAACCCCAGTTACCGCAAGCTACAGCTTTTTATTAAAACATTATCCCAGGCTGGTCAAGACATGTTATACCACTAACAGGCTGAGGAACTCTGTTTTTTTTACTTTTTAGAGCATTTTTATTGCATGACTGGTTCTGAAGTGATTAAACATTTAAGAATGATAGCAAATTTTAGCTGCCGGCAGCTATTTCGGCTTTTGAGGGTTAATCTGCATCCATCTCACTGGTTATAGACAGGAAACTATCCCCTCATCCTTCTTCATTTCTTTATATTCCTCTAATTTTCTCTCCACTCTCAAATTTGATCACATTGGAGAGGATTATAATGGGGAAACATTGTTTGGTGTGAGATCATCATCCAGCGGTCAAAATAATTAAGGCCTACTTGCTCAGGCTCACAGAAAGCTGCCCCACAACACACACACATACATACACACAAACACACACAAAATCCTAAACCACACAGTTCAATTCTCCAATTCTGTCATGCAAAATCTCATTTCACAAAACTAAATCTGTGGAAAAACTTTCTACATTCAGTGCACATTTACTACCTTGATGGCTTAAGTTTCTGCAGGGGAAAAAACTATGTTGTGTCCAAACTCTAAACTCAGAAAAATAAGCCGTTTAGCGATGGTGGTCCAAACTTTTTAGCATATTTTTCATCAAGAAATGTCTTCTTCCTGTTATTTCACCTCAAAATGACAGTCACTGCAGTTAACTCAGACACAGAAATTTCACACATTTTCTTTTGTTGTCCAAATGTTGTATGATCATCATTTTATTATTACACCTTTCAAACAAAACTGGGAAAAAACAAACTAAAACTTGCCAGATTATCTGTGCCTCCAAGAATTAACTACTTAATGTGATTGTACTTGTAAGACAAAAAGGCTCATGAGGACAGAAACACTGTGGGGGGAAGTTGTAATCGAATTTTGGACTTTAAAAGTCTCCACCTTGAACAGGTAACAATACAGCAGCTTCCAGACACTGATTACGCTCCTTATCCTGACATGCTAAAGGCAAGGTTCTGTTTGAAAAGTACTTCCTCTTGGCTGCATTAAAAAGACTGAGTTTCTGTTAAATCTTTGACCTCCCAGAGCTTCACTTTGTTTTTCTTGCCTGTTTCAAATCTTTTGTCAGTTAATTTTACAAAGTACCTCATGGTACATGCAGAGACAGCAGAGAAATGTGTGTGAGCAGGTGCCTGTGTTTGCCTGCAATGTGTGTTTTGAGCAGTAAAGGAGGAAAACCTAATTATTTCTGTGATCAAAGCAATTATTAGAAAAAAGGAAAAACTCTGACCCAAAAACGTCTGAGCTGGAAAGCAAGACAGCTCAATCTGCTGCAACCTATTAAAAGAGTTATTGAGCATTCACAGAGCACTACCCCCCCCACACACACACACACACACACACAGATACACACATGCATGCATGACAAAAGTCATACATTTACAGAACCAATGGCATGCAAAACGTGAACTGGTTTACTAAAAGCAATACACACAATCAGCGTTTTCACCTATTGGCTCACAAAATGACTCACAAACACACGGCATGCATCGATTTGAGTGACATACAAAACCGCTCACACATAGCACATTCTAATTATTGCACTTTACGCTTATACACTTTAATAACCTTCCTTACATCTTGTATTTCTGCTCCAGACAGCTCGGGAACAAACAACTCGCACCAAGCCAAAAGCACTGCAGTATAAGTCAGCCTTTACACCTACAGAAGAATCCTTTGCTATTCATATAGAAAGTACATAACAATCTTTCCTCCATGCATATTAAATTCCGTGATCCTCATTGTGTGGTGCAGATTGACACATTGAAAAAAAGTGCACAGTATTGTAGTATTATGCCACAAATGCAACTGCAGCTCTTGAGGTGTTGTTTAAACTTAACACTGTTGTATCTTGTCTGCAAAACCAGCATTAAAATCAGGTTTCTTTGCAGATTTTAGTTTGTTATTTGAATATGTTGGTAAAGTTCTTTGCTTTACCAGCCACCAAACTGGTGAGGAGGGTTGAAACCCAACATTTTTCGCCACAGCTTCACAGTACAATGATGGTCTGAATACCTGTCAGAGACTCGTCTTTCCTGCTGACATGATATTTTGAATAATAACTATTTGAGGCATGAAAATGAAAATACCCAGTAAGAGAATACTAGCAAAAAAAAGTTTAACTTGTTGGCCTGGCAATTTGTTAGCTTACACACAGGCACAGAGTCTTGTTGCAGATTCAAGACCCTGAAAAACCCAAAGACCCTGGTGTTTGCGCTCATGAATGTCTCCAAGGAAACCTGAGACATACACAAGCTGCTCTGTTAATCAGGCGATCGAAATGTCTTTAAATACTAAACTACTATGGCTTCATCATTTTAAAGACCATGCGTGTCAATTTAAAGGTCATGCTTCTATTATTGACCCTTTTTTTCTAATGTAACCCCCAAACAGGAAGTAGTGAGACGTAAATCAACATGGGTTACTACATCTCGGTGCTCAAGTATAAGCCATTGTCCTGTTTCCAAGCACTGCTGCATGTTAAGAAAACAGAAAACAGAAAACAAAAGGCTGTTCAACCCTTAAATCAGGTATCAGCCTCTTATGTCTGAAAAATCAGCCTGTCTATTTTAAGGTCAATTTCCATAACAAGTTTCTTATTTCCCTTTGAGTGTGCTTTCTTATACTTGCAGATTGTGCAGTGTGAGATGCCCTCATATGTGCTAAAGCATACGACCACACCTGATGCCGTCCTGACCTAAATTAGTTCTTGATTTACTACCTCGATCAGAGTGCTCTTGGGTCCTAACAGGAGACAACCAAAACATCTCAGAGTAAATACCTTTAATTTGCACCGAGACAGAGGAGCCTCTTTCAGACTTTTCTTCAAAGCTGTGTGTTTCTCCCTGGAATAACAACTAGATTCAGCCTCACAAAGGCCCGAGCACACAGACAGCGTTGTTCTTCAGAAAAGCTACAGGTTAAAGATTTATTCACAGATTTCTCTCAAAAATTAAATATAAATATATACATACACTAATCTGGATTTGTTAATCTGATTCCCCCTTTGTTCTGAAAGCTGACAAGGGCAGATGTCAGCCCAACAACATTTTCAGCAAAACTTTGAACATTTTAAAACCCTAAACACATTGTTTTTTCGTGAACAGGCTTGAGGAAGTTCACGGATAAAATTGAGTAATATTTGTAGTATCTTTCAAATTGTGCTTTGTCCTGATTTTTTCTTAACTTTGTGGTGTACTTTTGAAAGAACAGAACCTACATTTTGCAGGGTGCAACTGGGCAGACATGGATCGAACATGGATCGTCTTGTAAAAATAAAGTTTTAATCAATTTAGTTTTTAAATGGGAAAAAACTATTAATGCTAGTAAGACAATGCAAAACTGTAATAAAAGAATGTTAAGGCTGAGATTAAACATACTAATCTCCTCTAACGGTGCTGGATATGCCAGTAAATGACAGAGCCAGAGGTCAAGTGTGTGTTCTGTAGGTTTTTCCATATAAAAGCAAATATTCATAAAGTAAACATAAGAACATTAGGATGACAGGATGACAGCTGGGCCATACTCACCACTTTTCTGCACTGATTTTCTCTTTTTAAAATAAATTCCTGTTTTTTATCACACATTAAATTCCAGTGTATCCACACTTTTTTTTCAGGACATGTTAACTTACTGTCAAAACAATTCAACATTTCCTGTAGATTTTAAAATCGACTGAAAAAAAAGTAGGCCAGGCACTTCAATGCGAAAAGTCTGCCGAAAGTGTTGAGCTGCATGTTAAGGTGACGAGTAAACATGAGGAATAAATGAGGATAAAAGTCTGTCTGAAAAATAAACCACATCAAGAGGAGGTTCTTTTTGCCCGTGAGGCAAATAAAGACCCTTTGTCTCCCTGTGACATCAGACCAGCATGCTCTCCGAATGACAAGACCAAAGCAATCAGCAGCTGCATCAGCAGCCATTGTCCCCATACTCTCATTTCCTCTCTGTCTACACGTCTTTTTTCACCTTTCCCACCATGCAGCACAGCAGCCTTTGCTAATTGACTGCCATTTTAGAAAGTCAATCTAATTGCTTTTTGGTTACTGTGTTAATAGTCTCTGTGCTCTTAAAGGGCACCTGCAATGCTAACATCCAATTTCATGACACAGATCATTTGTTTGCCGCGTTGTCTCTCGCTGTTCGAAGCTTCCCACTGACCAACCACCACTTAGCACTGATGACTAAGGAGGAAGGTTACGGGGGATCAGAATGTTAACAGCTACTTTCGACATTAGGTGTGCTCTCTGCAGCAAAAAGTCTGCACCGCAATTAAAAGGCAGGTACAGAAAGCATGAGGGAGACTTTTTTTTAAAAAAAAAAAAGCTTAGAAGATCTGACAGGGGAAAATTGAGATTTCAAACAGAATAGAAAACTTTGGGT
>JAPZDY010000014.1:18553559-18568177 GCA_029783645.1 Ctenochaetus hawaiiensis | reverse complement strand
TGAGCAGTGCATGAAAAAACAAAGCCGCAGCTCACCTTGACATTGAGAAAACAGGAATAAGGTCATAGGGAAAAACAGAACTGTGAGCTGCTGTTTGCTGACGATAACTGGATGGGTTACATTAGCTGGAAGAAAATTACAATAGCTTGAAGGTTCGGTCTCAGTGAATTTCCTGGTGCTCATGCAGGGAATATAAGAGGGCAAGTATCAATAAAAGTCAGAATGTCCTATTTGATCTCATTGCAAGTGATCAATACACACCTTTTGATATGTTTGTGGAGGCTTTAGAGGTGTTTAAAGGCTCTTTTGACTGAGCTGAGCTGAGTGGCAACAGTGAAGTAACAAGTAATTTATGTATTTTTGCTGGTGTGCTGCATTCATTTCTAAAGAACTTGTCTTGGTGAGTTCACAGTGCAGGATGGACAAACTGATCACAAGATAATGATAAAAGTCAACATATAAGTTATCACATAAAAAATACAAGATCGGCAAAACACCACATATATGAAAAAGATCAGCAAAATAAGCTGTTTAGTTTCTTTTTCAAAGAGAAATAAAAAGTGAGCACTTAAAGACACACTCCAAACTGCTGTTGTGATACACTGAAAGTTTTTTTTCTCCATATGTCTGAATAAATAAATACATAAGAACACAGTCACTTAAATTCATGATGGATTTATGTTGCATTATTAAATCTAAAAAACTCAAAGTAAGAAATGGTTGTTTGCTCTCATGGAGTCTTTAAAAAAAATGACTATATATTAAAAAGTTGTACACAGAACACAAAAACATACTGAAAAGTATAACTCAGAGACACTTTTGCCTGTCATAGATAACAACTCCCCATTTATTCACCAAATGTGCAATTAGCCATTATGTGGCCCTTTATTATCTGCCATGTTAATTTTATTAGCCTTTGATACAGCAGGGGATTGTCTCACCCGTCTTCACACAAAAACACACAAAAAAAAAATCAATTAAAAAGAAACAACAAAAGAGAAATGGAAGAGTGAGAGGCTAAGTCACTGCTTAACACTTCACACTGTAAAGAGGAGGTTTAGTCATCTGAGCTCCTGAAAAAAAGCATCACAAGTGATCTGGGATGTAAAGGAAACTGATGACCTCATTTTACTGTGTGTGCATTTCTGAGCATTTCTGTTCGAGAGCAAAATGGATGGACTGGGACACGGAGATAAAATCTAATTTCAGGTTATGATGATGCAGTAAGTGTGAGCGTGTGTGTGAGTGTGAGAGTGTGTTGTTTACCGTCATTGCCCTGGCTCCCCTCTCTCTTCAGCATCTGCACCGCCCCCACATACTTCTTCAACTGGACCTTCAGGACCTCGTTCTCCCTGCACAAACAGACACACACATGCACAGATTATAACAGCAGAACACAGAAGGTAAGGAGGCTGGAGCTGCAACACGCTGCATGCAACCATTTCAGACTTTCTGAATGTCAAACCTTCTCGCTGTAAATCATAACAGACTAGATAAGACTTTGTGCGGTTAGACAAAATGATCATCTGCTGACTGTAGTTGTCAGAGCAAAGATGCTTCCATGCACTAAGTGACAAAGGGTAACATTTTCTGTCAAACAACTCTGGGAGCTGCACCGAGCCACTAACAGGAAGTTGTTTACTTTGTTTTGTATGACAGCATGCGCTAGAGGGAGACGGTGTGAAACCTGTTGTGACATCTTGTCACCTAAGGGAGGATGAAAATAAAAACATTTGAAATCTAATCCAGGTGGTCAGGCTGAGATCTATTTACAGAGATGAGACTTGACTCGCATTTCAACCCTCCTACTGCACGGCCGCAGTCAGGCCAGTAGCAGGTGGCTCTGAAATCGACTTTAGCCCTGATATTAACAAGAAACGTGGATGGTTGGACCAGATTTTCTGTGCAGAAGGCAATAGTTGGAGTTGGAAATGCACCAGAGATGAATCAAGGGTTAGATAATGAAAACCAGCTGTGTTAGTGAACTGAGATGTATTTTGGACATGCACTTTTCAAACTCCAAGAGCTGCAAAAACAAATAACCAGCTTTTGCAATGTGAGCCCAAACAGTAAGCAAACAGGCGGCAGGCATCTCAGGAAGTAACATGTCAAACAGAAATGATCTTAATAATGAGTTATGTCGGGCTGCGTGCCAGGCTAGCTGGTTGTTTGATTCACCTGCTGTCCAGAGGCAGGTTCAAAACAGAGACCAAAAACAAAGGTAAGGTCCCAAAGAGAGGTATGACAAACAAGAATAACAGAAACAGCCACACATCGTCTCTAACTGACTCAATGTACGCTCACTTACATGTTGCCTGGAGGGGAATATTTATAGTTTTTGGTCCAGAATTGATAGCCAAGATAGTGATGGTTCGGGAACAAAACAGGAAAGATGGTAATTGTAGATTAAGTATTTGAGTGTTAAGAATCAGGTCAAAGCATGTAGATGGTAAGTCGAACACTACTGCCCACATACTTTTGGGTTGAAGCTGTTTTTTCTCACTTCTACAAAAGTGCCACAAAATGCAATAAAATTGAGTTTACTTCCAACTCTATGGCAAAAGTCTGAGGAAGGATTCTGTTTAAGAGTGATGATGTCGTCATCCACAAAGTAAAGTCCTTTCAGAAATGATTTTCTCAGGCCTCCTGCTGGATGAGCAGTCAAGATGCACACACTGTACCTAGTGATTACAGTGTCCTCTGTGTCATACTTGAGAACCCACTTTCCTGCTTTCTTTTGACCTTTACTGTCAATGAAAATGAATTATTTTCCTTGAGTGAAGGGTTGACTTGGTTCTCACCCTAACCCCTTCCAAAATATTTCAGATGAACTTAAATCACTCACTGTGAGCCAGAACTTATCCTGGATTATCTTCAGCTTAATGTAAGCAAGTTCCTCCAGCCAGGAACTAAATTATTGGGGAAAACCACTCCAGAACACATGATGCTGTCAGCTGACTGATTCACATGATTTCGTAGAGAGATGTTGAGCGATCTTACATGGATGTAATATGAATGTGTAAATATATCATATTTAAGATTTTTGTCACTAGAATTTAGTCTTTTAAATACAAATACATTACCAAAACTCTGGATATTTCACAACAGAAGGCGGTCAGACAATCAGATTAACAATCACATTTCAGATCAGAATATATGAAAGGGAAAAAAACATTGCATACACATCTGGAAAACCATAATGAAGTGAAGGACCCTTGAACACATAGATTAAATTTATCCTCTGCATAGCAAAGATAAAGTCCTTATTGTCTCCCTCCATGTACATATTAAATGTGATTACTTTTAAATGCTTACTGCATTATGTCATTTCTGTGGCTGGAATCTGTCAGTGAAAACAATACAAAAGACATACTTTGGTGAAGTCGGGAAGTATGGGAGTTGTGTTCATTAAAGCAACAACCATTGAAACCATCCTTAAATTATGTTTTTCTTTGCTTTTGCACATTATTGGAAACATTTTGAACTGTTAAAGCACACAACACAACCAAATATGTAACACATGCCTGGTCATTTTACATTAAAATGCTGCATATTATACTTTTTAGAGCCTTTATAAAAAATAATGTGGCCCCTTCAGATTAAGACTCAGTCTGGATAGAAGCTGCAGGCTAACAACAGGTGTAAGAGTTATGGTCCAGTTAAGCTGCAGCGTAACAGCAGTGCAGCTCAGAGCAGTGGTGGTTTTTGCATGTGTGTTTGACCACAACAACGCAAACACAAAGACACAGTGATAAAGAGGTGAGAGACAGAGGCAGTCTCCTTACAAGCCATAACCGGTTGAACATCATCGACTTTGGGGAGGAAATCAATCAGAGCTGGAGTGTGGCTTTATGCCCTTGGCGGTTAAATTTAACAGCCTTTGTCTTGCTCCGCCGCTGTCCCCCCCACCCCTTATTCTCCACAAGTGATTTTTGGTGCCCTGCTTATCAGCCCTCATTCCCCACCAACAAAAGAGACGCCTGCCGGGAGACCTCCTGAATCCACATGACGAGCTCTCCGGGGAGCCGTCCACGTCGTTATCAGAACCACCCGCAGCCCTGATGTTGTTCCACACTGATTAAATTATAGCTGATACACGCCACTGGCTCCAAGGGTGTGTTCTTGTGTACAAGCTCTGGGAGATACGCAGACGTTCAGATCTGACTCATTTTACTGAGTCTTGTATCCGTTTTCAACCAGCAGGCAGATTACAGAAACTGACAGAAAGTGAGCCAACTGGTAGTTATAGCTGACACACAGGTAAAAAATACTGTTTGCAAACCTAGAGCTTAATACCTCTAGATCATGCTAGCAGGATGATGGTAATTAAGATGGTGGTAAAGATAAGGCTTTTGTGGATCAAAAACAGAGCATAAAGGAGACAGTAAGCAATTGACTTCCATATATCAGGTGTCCAGAAACACAACACCAAGTGCATTCCATGTTGCAAAGCAAAAATAATAATATATTTTTTGCTAGTTTATTAGCCATACCAGCTTGCAAAGTTTAGGTCACACTACACATCTTTCAAAGTCTATAGACCATTATAATTTTTACACAACAAAACTTTCTGCCTTAAATTATGAACCTTGAAATTGTTATGGTTTCACTGTACATGACTGATCAGCAACAGAAGGTCACATATCAGAGGATCTTTACAAAGAAAAGACGTTCTCATCTCCAAACTTTGTTTTGTCACACAAGATATGACACATTTCAAGTTGTCTGTGTTTTGCAGAAACAAAAAGTAACAAGGAAGAAAAAGGCAAAACATTTAGGTGAGAGAATGTATTAAGATACACCCACAAAAGGTGTCTGTAAAATGAGTTGTAAGCAGATAAAAAGCTTTGCAATGAAAACATAAAGCCGCCTGCTCACAGAGCTGCTGCGTACAGTACAGATGTGTCTGCTCTGATTGGCTCTAGCTTGTTCCACGTCTCCCTGACAAGACTGGATATCTAACAAGCTTGATATCTTACCTGTGTCTGTGAGGCAGCGTCCTACTCTCAGCCAGCATTCAGTCCGCATCACTGAACAGTTCTCACATAGCTATAGTCACTCATGGGAGCAAGCACCAATTTGCCTCTGATCTAGGGCTTTTGTTGGCAATCTACAAAAACTGTCTGTGAATGAAAAATCAGGGCCGTAATCCTGCAGCTTGAACTCTGCACAGTTGTAGTTTTTTTCAGTGTGTTTACAGCCTGTACTACTAACCACAAAGTGGCATGATGGATCTCTACCAGGACACCTGAGCTGGCTCACCTCAGTGTTATTAAGTACATCTGCACTTTTTTTGCCAGGACATGTAAAAATTTCTGCCATCATAAAAGGTTAATTACATTTTGTCTTGCCATTTTCAATTTTATTATTATTTTTAACGCTGCTAACACTCATGTAATTATGTTTTTATAACATTACAGTGTGGTGGAAGCACTTTTCAGCCTGTGCTTTCAAAAGCTGGCACATCACCACAGCACAAGACAGGTTGACCACGTTGATCCGAGATGTAAACAAACCTTAACGGGTGCTGACAAGTGCGAAAAAACTGCAATCAGTGCTGTCACTGCCTCTAATCTACTGCTGCTGCTTCCAACCTGCTACAGTAGTCTGTGTTTTTTAAATGCTTGCAAACCACGATGCACCTACATAATTTCAGCACTCTTAATGGCACATCAGAAAGATGCCGTCGATAAAAAATAATTCCCAGAAGCTCTTCGGTTATTGAAGAACAGCACTGTTTGTTTGTCTAGTTTGTTCGGAGAATCATTTATCCACAGGAGATTTTCATTGCTGTGAATAATGATTCTCTGTACAAACAATACTTTAAATGTAGCGCCTGTGCATGAAATGGATTTTTTTCAGCTTTTCAGCGGCCCCGATAATGAACACATTTTGTTGAATTATTGATTACTCGCTCACACAATTGAAATGTTTGCTGCTGATGTAATTTTGCTTGCTTTTTGCATCATTTAAGACAGAGAAAACCCCTGGATACGAAAAAGAAAAGGAACGTTTAGACAAAAAGAATGTCACCTTGTGTTATGCATTTGATTAGCTTTAGCCTTGTTAGCTACTTAAATGCTAATCAGTTCTGAAGTATATCAGCCTGGTTTTTTATCAATAAGTTAGGCTTTTAAGAACCGATTGTAATTGCAGATTTATTCAAATGTGTCATTTGTTTGTTCATCAGTTAAATATATTTTACATGGACTTTCTATCAACTTCAGTAAAATCCAGAACTTACACTGGACCCACTCAAGAAGTAACCACATGTATTGCTCCTTACTTGGAGACATATGCATATTTTTAGTGCACTACTTTTTGTATGAAAAGATGTACAAAACAAGAACGGAGGATGAAATTCTCCGCCTTATTTTATCAGATAATGGTGAAAAAACCACTTGAACAAACACAAAATCTTGACACAGGCGTAGATCACACCTACGTTCCACCGTGCATCTACATTATAAGCTGTCTTGAGGGAAATATGAAGGAACAGCACTCTAACAACAGCCTCACCTGCACGGTACATTTTCAAATCCAATTTCAGAGCAGACTAATAAAACACGACCCGGAGGTGTAAAATACACCCTCTTTGTCCTGTCTGTGTTTGAGCTGCTTCCCTTGGATCACGTAGGTCGACACATGCAAACACAGAATTTCTAGTTTTTCCCTCATGTGCAATAAAACCTGCTTATTACTGACAAGACAGCTCATTTGTTCACACCCATTTTGTTTGAATCTGAACTGATAACATCTCACAGGAACACTCAGGGATCATTAAGGTACATCTCCTGGGGACCATGAATGTACCAAATATTGTGCTAATCTATCAAGTACTGTAGATGTTTTACAGGAGGAGAAATAAACCCTTTCAACTGCTGTTTTTTGTCAAGAGTTCATCAAAGTTATTAAAATAAATCCCCCGAAAACCATAAATACATCTTCACCAAATTTTAAGGCAGTCCATTTAAAAATTGATGAAATAGTTAAGTCAAGACCATAGCGGTGGACCGACCTATGGCTATAACACAATTTTGTAGAGATTAATGTTTGCTTTTGTACTTTCCTATTGTTTTAATTGTCTTGTGACCACTTAAATTGATCTTATGAACAAATAGGCAGCCCTGTGCCCCAGCTTGAGAACCACACATCAAATAAATGTTTCAGCTCGTCGTCTCTTTGCTCCATGCAGGCTGTTGATTTAAAGACTCAGCAGCAGTTGCTTCTGTATGTTTTTCTTTTTTATGCACTGCTAAATTCTGCTGTTTATGTTCGGGCCAGCAAGTAAATTATCTAGCACAGACAGTGTTTTTTTTGTAGTGTTATACTGCATAAGCATTTGTATGCTATTAACCACCCACATGCTGCAAAGACCAAACTGATGTTAGTTTTTAATGCCAGAGAGGCATTAACTTCTCATCCTTAGCACTGTAACTGTAACAGAATAAATTAGTGTCACAGCACAAGTATCTAAGTATTTTAGTTGATATGGTGACCTGTTAGACAGTTATGCTTCTGCTCAAAGTTTGTATCTGCTGGAAAACAACAAATCACAGCACTGAGGACGCCACAGGCTGCAAAGCTCACACTCACCTCTGCACCCTGTGCACGAGAGTTCATTGAGTTTAGATTCTGTTTGGTAGGTTTTATTCACAATTTCATCTGCTCCCTTGCTTCTTGTGTTCTTAAGTCATACAAATCTTCTATAAGTTAACAATGTACTGTATGTTTTCGGCGGGAGGGGGGCATTTTCAGTGGTTGATACACAATTTATGAGTCAGTGCAGTATGTTTTCTTGTGTTTTTAACGTTTGTATGTGTGATTTTTGAATCACTGTATTGCCTCTATCTCCACCTGCGCTCACTTGTAAATAGATATAGTGATCTCAATGGGAATTACTGGTTATAAAGGTTTTAAAAATAATAAATAATGATTTCAGTGCTGCATTCACTTTATGGATGTTACTGATGAGTCCATCAACACAAACTGTGCCAAGTGGATTTTCATTATTTAGACCCATAGGACAGAATGATAATGATGGATGCTAAACAAAACTTTACAACAAGCCTCATAAAACAATACTGTATAAATTCTCAGTCCTTAAAACTGCTGCCAGAACTGCAGCTATGGCTCTCAGTTAATGCTTTCCTGTTGAGAGTGATCCATTAAGTTGTTTGATGCTTAGCCTCTAGTGAACACTGGGTCACTGGAATTGTGGAGTGTGTGAAACTTTAAGTGTCTACTCCGCCTTAAGGGACTGTAAAGTTTTAAATGAGTGTGTTGAAAGAGAAGCCCTTGCTCGGCATCTCTGTTGCGAAAACTGCATCCTTTGTCCAGCTGATGTGGGACCAGCCACAAGCCACTTTCTCATTAAGGGCAATAGTCTGACCCAGATATAGTGTCAGTGTGAATGTCTGCTCGGAGGATAAACGTATTAACTGCTTAGGTTAATAAAACTGGTTGAAGTCACCTAATCTTCTTTTCGCATGAGTGTGAGAGAAGAGCAGTAAACAAATAAAAGTAATTATATGTGAGTTTATGTTTGTTTTAGAGTGCAAAAGAAAGGCTGCGTGCCTCAGAAATGGATTTAGTGTAACTATGCACAATTTAAGGAGATGGTTAAAAAGAAGAAACACTGGGCACTCAAGATAAAAAAAAAAATGTGTTGTTTTTGACTGCTGTTTGATTTTTATATTCAAAGCTAATACTGAGGTTTTCAAAAGAAGCTAAGAATGTCTGTCACATTTTACGACATTATCATGCTTAGAAAAATCCTTGATTTGAATAAAGTTCTTTGGATTTAATAAATGAGTTCAGTGAGAAAAGTAACTTTTTTAATAAATATATTTCTTCTGTTTTATCATCATAAATTCATATAAATACATGCGAATGTACTTGTATGTAGCTTCTGTATTCAGAGCTCTGATACAGCTGCCTCTGTGTCACAGCGCTATCTGATTGGTTACTGTAATTAACACGAGTAATTTCCTATCATCAAGCCACTGCGCCACAGAGCACATCGACAGACTGGAGCTGCTCCAGTAAGCAGGAAGAGCTGGGTTTCAAAGATTTAGCACCAGATATTGATAAAGTTGAAAAAAAAAACTAAAAGCTTCGAAGCTTCAAAATCATTCAGTACAGCCTCCCTGTAAAGTTTCTAAAAGGGTTTTAAAGAGGAATCGGTAATATACAAGCCAAATGAATTCAAACAATGAATACTGATTAAATCCGTCACTGCCAGGTAAATCTCTCCTTTTTTGTTTTTAAATCTGGTGTCAGTGGTGACGTTTCCGCACTGGTGCTCAAGTAACGATGCATTTCCCTTCAATAACTATGATTGACTTGTCAGAGTGGAAATGGGGAGCCTGTGTAGTGACTGAGTACACTAAGGCAACGAGGAGGATGGTGAAGCCTGTAGTGTCATTAGCTATCAACAATATTTCTGTAATTACTCTCACTGCCAGAAGGGGGGAACAAAAGTTCTGCTTTAGAGTTTTAAATACAGCAAATAATGTAAGAGACTCTTAGAAAGGGAGGAAAGATGCAGGATCTTACCATTTTTTGAAGAACGAGCAAAAAAGTATCCTAAGAGGGGAGCTTAAACTTAAACTACATGCAGTAATTACTTAAGTTGTGTCAAAGCCCTGGGGTGATTTTTTTTTCTCGCTCTTGTATTTCCCACAACTCCCTCCTTTATTATCCTGGTGCTCGCTAGTCATCTTAATGTGCAATAAACACAGCTTAATTGGCTGTTCTTCAGGTACGATCTGCTTTTGTTTGGAAGTAGTAAATGTGAGGTAGGAAGCCGCCTTCAGAGACAGACAGCTCTGTCGCTGGGTAATGCTCCTGAGTGCAATTTACCGCTCAGGCTTTCTGGAAGAAATAAAAAAAAAAAAAAAAAAACACCTCAAACATGCACTCTTGTGTCACACTTCCAAAGGCTCAATGCCCAGAGTTTGAACACACACACACACATACACACACACACACACACCCATACGTATAAATCCACACTCAAGCATAACAAGGCTATGGGGTGCAGAGCTGATTGTTAAGACTTCAGCACTGAAGGGAAAAGCCCCCCCTGGGCAGAGTGACATAATTGACTTCCAAAAGAAAAAAGAAAGAAAGAAAGAAAGAGAGAAAGAAAGAAAGAAAACAGCGAGCCTAAACACTTCCAACAAGTAAAAACTCGTAACTTTCACAGCCGCTCCCTCCGCCACTACTTAGATCAGCCGTACCAGACAGCCTGGAGAAAAGATGGCAGCGCCGCCAGCTAAGAAAAAGGCATCTGCTCCCGTTTCTTGTGTGTGTTTGCGTGTGCGTATGTGTGTGCGTATGTGTCCGCCTGTCCAACCGCCCCCTCTCCCAGTGACGAGGTACCACTTCCTGGCCCGAGCCCACTCGACTGGCTGCCTTCCCATCTCTCTGCTGTGAGAGGCCTGCTTTCTGCTCTGCCAACTGACGTCTAAAAAATGGGACAAGAAATATGTGGGGAAAGAGAGAGTTTGTGTGTGTGTGTTTGTGCGTGTTATCCTTAAGGGGACGAGTTTGAGGGTTAGACATTCAGAGCAGGGTCACTTCGGTTTAGGACATCTATTTCTAAAGCAATGGTTGTTTATTTGACTCAGTGTCTTTTATCATTAGCAGTGACAGCACATAAAATGCACTGTTTGATGAAGAGATGTGAGGTCAGATATCATAAGAGGGTTTTGGCTATCATAATTCATCATATCAATAAATTTAGATCGAGAGTGGAACTGGATAATATCAGGGAACATTATGACTTGCAATACATCAGTCCAGTATTCAATTGCAGTTAAATGCAATTAAAGGTGCCCTGTGGATTTTTCTCAAAATCGTTCAGTTTTCCCAACAAATAAAAAAACTGTGCATATGAATTTCCTTCCTCATAAAACATTTCAAAGCTGATTTTTTACAACATTTTCAGTCATGCTGTGCATCCATGTTGGCACCATTTTTTGTTTACTGTTAGCCATCAGTCTTCTCCCTTATGGGGTACATTACATTTTTTTGGCACAGTTTTGATACCAACTGTCAATCAATCATCTGCATGAAACTTTGTCGCATCGCCTGCAAGTTCACACACTGTACATGTGCACCAAATACAAACATGTTGATTTGCTGGTAAATCAAAACCAAAATTTAATTTGCTTTTACTTCTGAGGGATGACCTTTTTTATTGAAATCTTTGTTAATTAAATCTGGTTCTGAATCAAAAGTAATTTTTTTAGCCATTTAAAGCCTCCATTGAGATTTTTTAGCAACACTCATGTTTATATCTGACTTCATATTTTAGATTGTCATCACCTTCCCAACCTCAAAAAAAAATAATTTTTTAAAGATAGACCCTTTCAAACACAACAGTTTGAAAAATAAACTCTGAGCTCCTCCTGAATAATCATTATCATCAGAAATGACCTCAATAGTGTGAATCCACTTCTGAAGTTAAGTTCTGCCATTGACTCTCTCGTAGGTACAATCACCATCAGCAGCAGTCTGCTGGCATCTGTGCCTCCACTTCATTCATCCAACCCACACATAAAGCTCTGCCATATGCACGCTAGACTACGCAACTGCATACTGATTGAGAATTTAAATGTCGATGTTATGATCAAGACTTCAAACTTGTACAACTCAAGATCAAACTTAACACCAGATAAAGCTTCACCGACTGACTTAAAAATACGTGAAGTGACGATGCTTTAAAGTTTTCTGGCAGAATTTGACCGCTGTTCACCCTTCAACAGCTGTCTGTCATTCACTCATCAACCACCCGGCCAAGCTGCTAGCTGCTTCTCTGAAAATGATGTGAGATGTTCAGTGAGATCATTTAAAGAGTAAAAGACTCAACATTCCGTTTTTCTTTTTTCTTTATGTCGGTGTTGCAGCAGCAGAGTAAAATAACCATCAAATGTCTGATCTTGCTCAATAACCACAGTCATACTGCCAGTTATTACTTCGTAAAATGTCATTGCATGATGCTATTAAAACGTTTGACAGCAGAAATTCTCAGGATCCTGCAGGTTGCCTTTAATGGACAGAATTTCATGTGATGAGATTTTGAGGAATAAACAGAGTCAGTGATGTAGTTTCACAGCAGGCTATTTAAGGCAATGTGTCCATGTGAACATACATGAGGATTGTTAGATGTGCGCCCCTATTTCCACAATCTGGGAGAGTGAGGATGTGGGCTGCTATGTGTCAACGTGTGAGTAAGGGTCCTGGCTGCATCTGTGTTTTGTGTGTGAGTAACTCAGTAAGCGAGCAGCGGCTCATTTTAGCCCACTCCCCTCTGCCTGAGTCTACGTCAGCCAAAATCTATCTATGGCGACTCGCTCATCCTCTGCCACCCCCATACACACCCGGGCTCAAGACACACACACACACACACACACACACGCAAACACACACACACATACTTCCTCAGGTTTGGGTGCTGTTTTACTGCAAAAGTACAACTATGAAGAGAAACGATAAAATAAGCAGAAGACAGGCAGCATCTTCCTTTAACAGCAGGACCATCTGGTGTTGAAGTTCAACACTTAACCTGAATTTTTTTTTTTTTATTCTCGGAAAAAAAGTGATTCCTCTTCAAGTTAAACAATCTGTCTAAAAAATAAATGAATTAACTCAACTGCAGTTAAGTGCACCAGCTTGTTGTTGGTCAAGCAAAAAAAAAAAAAAAAAAAAAAAAAAGGAAGCAAACTGTCCTTTCAAGATGTTACTGTTTAGTGTCAGACTGTATGCCAGGCTTTCTGGCTCCACATTCAGTCTTAGTGCAAGTGAATTGTGGGATACATAGCAACCGTTGCCAGTAGCCTCTTTCACTGAATGATGCTGACAGCTTCCAGCCCTCATTCAGGGGCTCGCTGCTCCTTCAGTGGTATTTATAGCTGCTATTGATCGAGACAGATTTGGCTGAAAAGGAACGATTTAGCTGTGGACTACAGAATAGGCTTTATGTGTCCGAGTGTGTGTGTGTGTGTGTGTGTGTGTAAAAGCATATATAGTATATCACAATCAACTACACGGACAATAAGGCCATGCCTTATTCTCGTACCCTCTTCTTTTGAAAACCTCTCTTCCATTTAAAGTGCATCAAAATGTTCCATGTGAACATGAAGCCTATTGGCAGCTGCCATCTCCTTGTAAAACCTCAAGTCCCTTCACACTGAACTTGAGTCACCCAATCAATCGTGGCTGGTGGCCTGACTTCCTGTAGGAGGCGACTATGAAAACAGACTTGCTGGGGCTCTCTGTTTAGACTGCTGAAGAATGACTATTTAAAGGACTCAATCAATTGTAAATGTAGAGGTGACGCAACTCTCTTTCAGGGAAACAGTAGGTGGTCATTTACTGAGATTTAAAAGTGTATTTGTGTGACTTACGGAAGGAAGTGAAACAATCTTTATTGTGGTTTGAAAGGGGGAAAGTTTCCTGTGTGGTGTTGACGTTCTTCCTCCAGTACTTTAAATCATGAGCAAACTGAACAGGATGTTGCGACTTCACAGTGATAAAAGCACAAATATAGTTGCCTTTGCTTGTCTAGCTCAGAGGGAAAAGGTTTGATGAACAGTCCAGCACAATCAGCAGCAACAGAGCTTAAAGATATGCGTTTGTGTCCAATTAGCATCATATGAGGACTTATAAGCAGCTACGTTTAAGTTTGAATTTGAAAACAACGGCAGCTAAAGAGGTCGGCACAGATGCTGCCGTGGCATCAGTTTTGTCAGAACTGGTGAGTTTTCTTCTTTAAAAGACCTTTTTTCTGTATAGTACAGATCTTTTTCCTCTTCCACTGACTCAAGCAGCTGAACTCACTGATCTGATGTGTTGAATTTATTGTGACAGACAGGTGGTTTGTCTAATAACCTGCCAAGTATGTATTTAAAGTGCCTGCCCTGTTACAAACAGATGGTTCGGTGGATTAAACCATTTGACGTGTTCGGTTGAAGATCTTTGGTACTTTCACAACGTCTGTATTATCTTTAATGACTGAGAATTTTTTGGCTTATATTTGTAGATACATGCAATAAATATACAGAGAGGAGAAAAAAGTCCTAAATTGAGTCCTCATTATTGACAGACAATCTGACTTGTCGAAGCAATCAATAGTGTTATCAGGGAAACCTATAGATTTCCTGCTATGACAAGTCAAAGTGTTTGAAGTGAGAAAAGTATATTCAGATGTTTTGGGGGGGCTTTCAATTAAATCCACACTGTGAAAAAAACTCCATTATGTATCTGCAGGGGGCTGATAGGTTAATGGTCAGTAACAATGACACAGTAATTATATTGTCAAATAATTTGAAATCTGGCTTTTCTAAAATGCTTTCCATCAAAATTCCTTCCATCAGCAATGCAGAACACTCAAAGCCGTATCACTGGAGATAAACTACCTCTTCACTGGATGTTCTTGAAGGAATTTCTATCCTCAAATTAAACACTTTTCTCATTCTGACATTTGAAACGACTGTGCGTAGTTCAGAGCAAATCGCAAAGTGCCAATTACAGAGTTCAAGAGTCATAACAGACTCATACAGAACTACATCAGGAAACGTCACTCCTTAGCTTCTGCAGGTGGAAGCACA
>JAPZDY010000014.1:18532913-18553459 GCA_029783645.1 Ctenochaetus hawaiiensis | reverse complement strand
AGTTCAAGAGTCATAACAGACTCATACAGAACTACATCAGGAAACGTCACTCCTTAGCTTCTGCAGGTGGAAGCACAATGATTTGTTTGGAGTCTAAAGGCCAAAACACATAAAAAGCATCTGATGCTCACCTCCAAATACACCCATTGTATGAAATGGCTTGAGGCACATGACGCGCCTCAAACCGCCTGACACCTTGACTCAATTCTTGCTTTTAATATTTAGAGCATCAATTTTTCTTCTTTTTTCTGCCACAGTTCATGTTTTAAGGGAGTTTTAATTTAAAAAAAACTAGCGGTGGAGGTGTGGGTTTCTTGTACACAATGTGTTCTGTTACTACAGAGTATGACCACTACATAAAAATACTGAATAAAATAAAAATTGTTTTTCCAAACATATGCCTGCAGTGCACAATGGGAGCATCAAATGAGGCAGATCAATTGTCATTTTCGACGTGTTTTAGCGTTTAAGATCTCAAGGACAATCTTCACCATCATTAGCGGGTCCGTTTTTTGCACAAGAGTTGCAGACCGTGGAGGTTTGTTTTTTCTCTTCACTTGTTTGATCAAGGGCAGTAATTAACTTTTTTTTGTTTTTATCTGAACTTAAGATAATTTCTCATTAAATCCTTGAATAAATAGGTCTATTAAAGGTCAAAAAATAGTAACAAACCCCTGGAACAATTTCTGAGACCCCAAGGTGACACCTTCCAATCAACTGTTTTTCCAAGAAATCGTTAATTTGCTATAAATGTGAAACAAAGAAAAGCAGGAAATCATCACATTTGAGATGCCAGAAACAGTGACTGTTACAGCTCTAATCTTGCTTTTAGGTTGATAGGATGGGTCCTTTCTCAGCTTTTAAGAACTGCCTTGGCAAGTGCAGCTTTAACATTCTTTATTATGCTTTATACAAGCTAAATATTCAAATATTAATATAAATATTAATGTTGCTCCTGCAGGACTCCCAGCTGTTTCTCACCTGGCCAGTGCCTGAACCTTGGCTGTGTGTCTCTCCTCCAGTTCTGCCAGCTTCCGCTTCAGCAGATCAGTTTCCTGCCTCAGGCCTGCTGAGTGCTCCATCTCCCCGTCCAGCAGACTGCGAAGAGACCTGTCAAACACATGAAGCAGATCACAACTTTGTCTCCGTTTCACACAAAAGTGCTACCGTATCCTCCGCATTTAGACAAATTGCATGTTAATGAGCTGGTAATCTCATTATAACAAACAGGTGATTAGACAAAAAAATTACAAAGCTTCTTCAGTTGCAATAATAGCTGTCTGTGTGAGTCACATTTGGCTCTAATAGAAACTACTTCATTAACACACATCTGTGATTGCATTACCGTTATTTGAATGCCTCCTCTCAATCAAAGGTTATCTAATAATCAAATACGGCAAGTGCGGATGATTCACATTTATTTATGATTAAACACAAAGGTGTATAAGCATTATTTTGTGTTTTTAGGTCATTACAACAGAATGTTTTGTACTATGATCTGTATTTTGCCCCACAATCCCATTTTTGCAGCTGTTAAATGAGTGTAATTCACAGTCTCTGGTGGTTTACTGTTAAATACTAAACACAACAGAACAGCCTCCTGTTTCGACGTCAGCACAAAAAAAAACCTCTAATCCCAGAATAAAAAGAAAACAAGCTGACAGAATTTATTCAGAAAGGTCATTCAATATCTTCTTCCAGCCTGAGTGTGACTGTGTGTGTGTGTGTGAGTATGATTGGAGGTTTGCCAGCAGCAGATAAGGAGAATTTATCCCAACGTACGTGTTTTGTTCCTCCAGTTCGTCCTTCCTGTTCATCATGGCTACGAGGGCCTGACGCAGCTCCACTGCAAAGGTGAGAAACCAGGGTGAGATTTCTGCACTGAAACAACTTTGTATGTACGAACACACTCAGACGCTGCAGACAGCAGTATGCAAAAACCAATAACCTACAGTTTCCAAATGTAGCAATAACAGAATCCTACTTTCATGCCACATTTGCAGGATTAACGCTGCACTTCTGTTCCATCCTTAAGATGAACTTCTTTGATAAAACTAGGTTTGACTTTTTTTTGCTGACAGATGTTCTGCTGAATGATATCTGCCACGTGCCAGACTCACAGAGAACTGTTTTATTGCCGCAGTCAGACACGTCTTTTTAGAAGCTACTATAAAAATCTGGTGAAAAAAAATAATCAAAGAAATATGTACGAGAGGAAAACACAGACTATCTTTGTTATTACACTCTTTACCACAAAATATGTGAGGAAACTCTGCCTGGAAATCTCAGTATGTTACAGCAACACATTATCTTGTGCACACTTATTTAATGTGAAGAAGAACTCCGTCACGAGTGAATTACAGCTAAAATTGCTTTAAAAATATTTTTATGTTCACATCAAACATCTGTTAGAAAGACAAGACAACCATCATCTTCTTGGTGATTTTGGCTCATTTATCTCAACATGAATACCAGTTTTTTTCATTGTGAAGCAGATTTAAGCCAAAGCAGCTTAAGCCCTCTTATGAATTCACTTATATGTGCATACTGTTTGCCATTAAAAAGATATTATTGGCTGTCACTGTGACTCACTTCTGATGAAAAAGAAGTTTCTCCCCGATTTCAGCAAAATTAATATTAAAACTGTTACTGCAACACAGCAGTCACCCATAACACCAGTATCATTATGTGGGAAAACATATTTAAATCATATCTGGGTTTAACTGTTATTAACAGTGTTCAATAACAGTTTGCTAAAAGTTAGTTTAAAATATGACATAGCTTATCTACTGAGTTGATCTGGCAGGGCTGTTGGAAAAATGTTGGGAACTACTGGGTTTGACAAGTTGTTTGAATATGTCACTTTGGATTTGAGGAAACTGTTACAGGCATTTCATTTTCGCTCTGGAATCTGGTGAAATTTAAAAGAAATATCAGACTCAAGCTGAGAAATCCTCAGCGTCCTTTCTGACTTTAAAGCAGTTGAACTGTATCAGCTGCAGCCACTCTGCTACCAGCCCGTCACTGACTGATGTTAATCTACATCCTGTTGTAAAGATTTGGCAGAACTGGGCCGAGCTGTGCGGTGGCACACTGACTCATCTCCATAGCTACGCTCGGAGGTGCGCATGAAGGTTTTCAAAGCCCCTAACTAGGCTGTTACCAGGATTTCCCAAAATAACAACACGAGACAAGGAGTTAATTTACCCTGCGCTTTGCATTCCACCATTTACACACACTCACACTCAAATGCTCACAGAGACCACAACTCTCATAACTAATGTAGGGTGTCGATTTAGCCCGAGACACAAGTAGGTCTCCTCCAGCCCCGAGCAAAGAACCTGATTGGAGGAGGAGGAGGAGAAGAAGAAAGAGGAGGAGGAGTGTGAGGACCACAACAGAGAGCAGAGGAGAATAGAGAAAGTCTATTATCTCCACGGCTCCGTTCTCCACATCAGCAGGCCGGAAATAAATACGACCTTTAGTCCGACCACGCGTTCACAGCGGGTGCCACGAACGAGCCATTAGGGACTTCAGTAGAGCCAGACGCCCTTCTGTCCTCACTGGGGGACATGGACAAATTACAGAACAAGTGTGTGTGCGTGTGAGCGTGTGCATGTGAGGAAATACATATGCGTACGACATCATATATGTAAGAGCAACCTTTGCTGGGAATGAAATGTGTGTGTGTGTGTGTGTGTGTGTGTGTGTAATTGCCACCACCGGAACCTACATGCTCTTGCTCAATTGTTCCAATAATAGATGCATTAGCAGAGAGCTAGGCCATGTAATAGCGCTGCCTTGTGAATTATAGACTCCATACTCTCAAATCAATGGACTGCTCGGCCTCGCACACTGTCAGACCTGCATGGAAATCGCAGAGGGATCTCTTTCCAACAGCGTGTCTCTCACACAGGTTTGTCCCGCACGCCTTAAAAATCCTGCTCATCCATGACTGTGTGTAAACACTGTGATGATATATTGTAAATTTTCCTATCAACAGAAGGTCTTCTTACCTTCTTGTATTATTTTCACTTCAGTATTACGCTTGTATAATTCAAGGAATTCATAAAAGACACATTTTTATTAAAAAAATCAGTCAGAGTAGGTCATGACAATCAGATTTTTAGTCCCTGAAATGGATCCTACATTTCCCATAATGCATCCCATTAGCATCTTTCACTAGATCCCTAGTGCCTCTTAAACATGTCTCATTTTTTTAATATAGGATTTTGGGGAAAACAGGTTTGAAGTCCAAGCCATTAGAATAACCCTGATGACATTATTATGACATCATCAGGGGTTTTTTTCCTATCCTTTGAAAAAGTTGCCTCCAGACCCACAAAAGAAGAAGAAAAAATGTACAGTTTTCACAGGCAGAGCAGTGCTCCTGATGAGTTCACAGCCTTCATATAAAAAATCAGTGAAGTGCCCCTTTAAGTTTGCCTTTATGTGGATATAAGTGGTGAGCATTTGTAAGAAATATGTTCATAAGACTTTAATTTGTTTAAAGGCTGCATCCACATTGGGCGATTCCACCAAAATCAAATAAATCATTGATGAGTAAGAAGTGCTTTTCAAGAATTCTTCTTAGAGTCACTCTACTAAATCCTGATTTTTTTTCCTCTTCAGTGGTTTCCTACGCTTCCCAGAACAACTTTGCACAACCCTTTCAGAACTGTGTCTGCACATGCTGCTTTGGGTTACGTGAGTAGGCGGGGACAGTGAAAGCAATAGTCAGCCAGTGATGGCGAGAGCAAGAGAGCAAGATTTCTTCAGTCAAGAGAAAGTCACGGTCTTTCACTCAAAATGCAAAATCTGTTTTGGCTGCATTGCATTCTGGTCTATTGGGCTGACAGTAGGCGTAGAAATTGGTAACTCTGCCTCAGTCCCAAAGGTTTTTTCTCCCAATGACACTGTTGGATGACTCGAGGGAAGCATTTTTGCTCTTTGATTCTGATGAACAGGAACGAAAACCTGACGTTACGGTGATGTTACAGCGCTTTAAGGTGAATTTGACTTTGAACTAAAAACCTCCTCCTTACATGAAGATCTGCTGTTTTACAGGCCTCATGGAGCTTCCTGTACATTGAAGACTATTTCCTCTTCTTCCACACCAGCAATTTTTAGATCACCAGCTCTTTCTATAACCCCGTGGCCTCCTCTTACAGAGGGCTAATGGATTGGGCGAAGGCTCAATCCCAGCGCTTACAGACAGCTCCACTCACCTTTCCCCCTGATTCTTAGTCTCTTTCTCTCTCCCCTTCACTCTCTCGTACACACACTCACACACACATACTTGTACACCCATACACACACATGCAGACAATCCAAGGAATCAGATAGCATCAGTGTGAGAGTCTAAGAGTCTGATTAGCTGCAGGGCACCATGCAGAACACCAACTTGTGAGTGGGTCGCACAAACACACTGAAGTGCTCCTCAAGTGTTTTTTTGAGTCAGAAATTTTAGTCCACATCTGATAATCACTGATGTAAATGGCAGGCAGTCCCACACTCTGACTTTGTTTCACATTCACTTTTTCTCACAAACAAAATCCTCTGAGGGGAGCCGACAAGTATATAGGTGCAGCTGCGTATGTGTACAATGAACCAACAGTGCCACCTGGTGAACAGAACGGATCAGCCTCCTGGCACAAGATCTCCCTCATTGCAATTAAATCACTTTTAACTGCAAAGCAAAACAAGAAGGTTTGAAAAATACAAATGAGCAAGTTTGATTTAATTTACAGATCACAGCTGGTGGTGAAATTTCCAAGACTCAGGCATGTGAGGACTTCCACAGGATTCATTACCACCACAGACTTCTTGGCAATACACTACAATATTAGATTAGATTAGATTGTCTTCTCATGAAACCTCAGGAGGAACTGGTGATACAACAGCTGTTTTGAGGTCATCTCGAATGTAAATCAACTTTATGTTTAATTTATCCTCAGCACAGCAAGAAGTTAAAAGTTCACCCTCAGAAACTTGTGCTGTATTCGGCCCAGCACTTATTTATTCAGTTTCTGGGCAAAACAAGTGCAGTTCATAAGAAAAATAATCAAATTCACAGCATCATTAACTTGATTTTCACGCCTTTTATTCTGATCAAAAAGGCTTAAGTCCGAGTATTTATACTAATTTTTAAGGCATTTATAATTGCAAGATTTTTTTATTGCAAGTATGAAAGTTTGGGGGTGTTTTTCTTACTCCATTAGAAGATTTATTGGTTTAAAAAAAAGCTAATTTTGCTAGTTCAGATAGTGTTGTGTTGTTTCTGTTGTTTCTGGGGAGTTTTTGCAGTGCATGACTGTTGACTCTCCAGTTGCCCTTCAGGTTTAATAAAAAGGTAGCTTAAGATTAGCTTAAATTTCAAAGAAGTCAGAAGTTAGTGATTGTAATGAATCTTTCAAAAATGTAATTGAAAATCTGAGTCTTTCTTTGCTTAAAAATCCAACCCAAGCCATCAACTGCAAAAACTCAGTTTTGTTTTCCTGGTTAACATGTTTCAACCTTGTTCATTTGCACTTCAGTCATCTAACTACTATGGGTCGAGTTGTTTAGTTGCATTGGAACTAGCTCACACGTGTGATAATCTACAATGACTCATTATACAGAACCGATTTAAGCACAGATCGAGCTGGAAGAGCAAGAGTGAGGAGCAATAGCTCAAGTCGGACAGGTGGAAAAAGGAAAATCCCTCACCTACTGACATGGACTCAGGCAGACCAGATGTTGGCAGAGCACCGGAGAGTGGCGCAGACTGCGTCAGTGGACTGGACTCCATACTGAAACACATCAAGAGAGAAATCAGGTATTTTGAATCTCCTAAAGTTTTTACACACTTTTAGTTTGTAAAGAAAACTTAGACTGCTGAGTCATGTGACAAAAACCACTGAATGTTTTGCCCTAAACTGCATATAAATCAAACAGCAACACACCGTTACCGCCTGATAAGACTAAAGCTTACTTGAATGTCAGCAGTGGTCTGCTGCTCTCACAGTTTTCCGCCAGCTCTGTTGACTCACTCTGAGCAGGAAATGCCGCCGTGTCCTCCACAGAGCTCACTGAGGCAAAGTGGAAGTGAAAGTTAAGGTGCAGAGAAAGACAGAAAGCACCGAGATTTTATCTAATAGACAACTGATCCCTGAACTGAAGCCAGAAGCTGCTGTTTTCAGCAGTAAAAACAGTCTGGCAAACAAAACAGAGTCATAAACAGGAACAAAAAATGGGCTGTTGGAGAATTTAACTGCAATAATAGCACTTAAAACTGCCACAAAAAAACGCAATATATATAGTTATATATAGTTACATATTATATATGTATATAATAAAAATGCATGCAAAAAATGTATCTGGCATTAAGCATTTGGGGCACAGTGCAGGTTATCTACAATTAAAAAAACGTAACAAGAAGTGCTCTTTAATTTGTTCATTCTTAAAGTATTTGGACAAAAACAGTACCTGGTTGCGAGTCTGACGGGTTCAGAGGAATGAGGATGTCTGCGCTGCTGTTTTCCATCATCACCTGTAGAGGGCTCCACGTGGACACACTGGACAGGCTGCCGACCACCACCCTAAAACACCACAATTGCTCATGTTAAACTCAGTAATGGTCCTTTTCAGGGTGTAAGCCTGTTTCAGTACTGTTCCACCCCAGAAGTCAGTTTAGACATTTTAGATTAAAACACATTCTAAAGTCTATTTCTAAACATTTATAAGTCTGACACTTTGGGCCCCCAAACAGACAAAATCAAGACAACTAAACCTCTCATAACGTTTTGGAACCATAAATGATTAAAGCTGCAAAGCCCAAATAATCAAACTTTTTGAGTGGATCAGATGCATTGTGTAGTATGATTCTGTAAAAGTATGAAAAATGAACTTTAGATTGAACTTTAGATTGAAAAATGAACAATTAAAATTAATGGTCCATCTTCCACCTATTTTTAATGATGCTGATTAATATTCTGCATCTTCAAGCCTTGAGTGCATTTTTTTTCTGATCAGACAACAGTTTGATTTGGTCCAGGGAGATGTGATCTTTAGATCTGAATAATCAGCAGTTTCAAGTTTGTAACAACAAAAACACAAACTGAAAAACTTACAAGTTGTCCATTAGGTATATCTAATTATACACTTAATGAGCAACCTTCAAGGGTCATGTGCCTGAAGCCAGTTGGAACAGCTTTGATAAAATGAGGCATATTTCTCTTTATAAGTTTTATAACCCAGCATGTAACCCGAGGTGATCCGACTCACTGATCAGAACTGGTCCTCTCCTCCTCCTGGGTGTGTGCTCTGGGTTTGTACATCTCCTCCTCTTCCTCCTCTTCTTCGTTGTCTACACTCTTACTGTCAGGCAGAGGAGGTGTAGTAGCTGGTGCAGTACGGGAGGGATGTGGCGATCCCACCCAGCTGACTATGCCTGGCTCTGCCACGCCATTTTGGGCCGGCGACTCGGAGAAGACAGGTTCTAATGGATCTATCCCTTTCTCCACACTGTTCTGAACAGGAGCTGTGTGGCTCTTCTTCATCGTGCCTGTCTTCTGGGAGTCCTCTTCTCCTTCCTCCTCATCCTCCGCTCCTCCGTCCAGATCATCATCAAACGAAATGATGTTAGTTATTTTCTTTTTCCTCCGGCGCTCTTTCCTCAGCCCTGAGTCTGGATAGAAAAAGATTTTAAGAAAAAGTGAACAAAAAAAATTCAATCTCAACTCTGAATAAAGTAAACTTATATGAGTTCATAACTTTTCATGTGTCTAGACCAGCTTCCTTTAGTACTGGTGACATCAGCATCTTAAGTTGATTTCAAACAGGCCTTTAAAAGTGCATTCCTTGCAGACTGTCTGTGGTTCAGCTTCCTCGTTGGAACCAAAAAGCCTGGCCATGCATTAGCCAGCCGTCTACCAGTGAACGGGTCTTTCACCTTGAGGAGCTGGCATAACAGCTTAGAATTTCATTTGCATTCATTCCAGTGGAAAGTTTTAACACCACACAGTTAAAATTTAAAATTTAAAAGCTTGTTCATCCCTCTGAGCGGGACTCATGGAGAGAAAACGGTGTGAGTTTTCCCTGATGGGATGGACCGGGGCAGAGAGATTAAATGAGGTCAAACAAGGAGGCAGACATTTCAGAAGTTTATTCATTTCATGAGGGATTTCATGATTGCTGCAGCACTCTGCTGCAGATGCCTTGTGGTGCGTTCACTAAATTCATTCTAGCAATTCTGCATGTTCAAACTGAACCTTATGTTGTTGTAAATGATAAAAAGGTGACTGTATTTTAGGGGAGGACAATTTATCATACACACCTATCAATTCACTGAAATAGTCCAGATGTAGATATCCAATGGTGAATTTCACACTACAGAAATATGTTTTGTTGTTTTGTTTTGTTTTTTTTACTGCTGGTTTCAAATGCAAAAACTGCATAATTATGTCACCTGCTACTAAAAACTGGTCACAAGTAAAAAACAACATCTCCCAAACAACCAACAAACAATAGTGCATTTCAGGCAGAGCTGCTGTATCGTATTGTTAATCACCATCTATCATATTAAAAATCACTCTTTCCTACCAGCAGAGGTGCTACGTGGCAGGACAGGCAGCGGATCTGAGGCTCCATCCACCTTAGGGTTGAAGCCCGGCACCACAGCAGTGGCGGTGCTGATCTCTCGCAGCAGGCTGCTGACCCCCTGAGTCGACTCTTTCCACAGGCTGCCGATACCCTGCGTGGACTCCTTGAGGAGGTGGGACACTGAGGAGCCTCCTCCTCGCGTCACTCCGCCATTCAGATCACTGTTGTCGATGTTAATGGCAAACAGGATGGAGTTCAGACCTGAAGAGAAAGGTAAAATGTAATTCATTGGTATTACAGATTGGTCCAGTTAAATCTTTAGAACTTCCGCAAAGTGCTTTGTAAGCTTTTCTGAGCAGACACAGCGAGAGTGGGCAACACAAGATGAACACAGGATTTTTGGCTGTGTATGAAAAGAGAGGGAAAGCTTTGGCATAAGATCAGTGGTATTTATTCTAAGTTTGTGTTCATCTGAGTTGCGCTCATCAATAGTTCAACAGTAAGAGCGTAGCCATTAACACTAATTCCCACCAAGTAAAGTTGCAAAATCAGTTGGATTTACATTTTTACAGCAACTCCACTTGTGTGAAAAATATTTAAATTCAGATTGACAGTAAGACTGTAATTCCCACAAATCAGGAGATTCAATTTTTAGATGGATTAAAAGGGAGACACAACTTTGTTTTTATATTCTGACCACTGCTAAGATAAAATAAAGCCCTTGGGTGGCCTCAGAAGAAAGGCCATAAATCAAAAGGTTATCTCTGTATGCTGAGCATCTAGGACGTGTCAGACTTGGCCTGCCAAGCGCCGCTGTAAGTTCATACCCTGATAAAGTGTGATCAGTTTTAACTATGTTTTAATCACAGTTAACAAAGGCACACTAGTATGCTGAATGTTTACATGTTAACATTTAACTGCTAACATGTTATGCTAACTGAAGACTTTTTAGCTAGCTAAAATGGCCATGTTATAATGCTAGCTTATGTTAACATTTGTACTCTCAGCTTCACCTGTGCTTTACAGCATACTGAGTGTTCAAACAGAAAATGTTTACTCTACACAATTTAGAACACAAGTATTAACACGTTAGCATGCTATGTTAGCATAAGATGCGACATAAACAGGTTACTGTACACTCATCCACTCTTAGAGTCAAACAACACTGGCATCTAAAATTTAGCCACTGCTTCAGCATTGCTAAAAATCAGATAAATCTGCATGTCGTCAACAGTCTAACATGCAGTATTTTCACCCTGCAACTACCCATTGTTAAAACACAAACTTACCTGCAGCCATGGTGGGGAGCATACTTGCTCTCTCTTCATCAAGAATAAAAGCCCAGTCTTCATAAAAAGTCCTACAAAACAGATAGGACATGAAAAACCCTGAATAACTGAGGAAATGCCAGCTGAATAGAGTTAAACTGTGCAGGTGAATAGATTCTGTCTTGTCAATATAACCTATAAAGAGCATCCATGCAAGATCCCATATGATGTAAAAAATGGAAAAACATCTTGCCATATGAAAATGCAGTTTTATTATTGAGTTCACTGAACTACAGTAGAGGAGGTTATGGAGACTTCAGCAAAAAGAAATCATCCATAAAGCACAAACACACACATACACACGTGTTTTTTCACTTTACTAACCCAAGGCGGGGGCGGTCGGCCAGCAGAGTGTGCAGGTATCGCTCCAATGAGTGCTCATTGAGGGCACAGCGCAGCCAGGCGCGACCTCGACCCAGCTCTGAGGAGATTTGACGCAGGGAGTAGAACCGCTGGAGCTCATGGCGGTTCAGATGCTCCTTCACATAGAACCAAAAAGTCAACTCTGGTGGGGAGTGTAAAAAAGAGAGAAAAGAGAGAGAGAGAAGTTAAATTGACAAGTTTAAGGAGAGTTAGGACAAAGAGTTGGAGGAATAAAAAAGAAGACAAGAAACAAGGGGGTGGGGGGCATGTGAGAGGAGAGATGATACATGAAGTGAAAAAAGGCCTGAAGGGAGAAAAAGGAAAAGTAACAAAGATGTGGAGAATCGATTTATTTGTGAGAAACAACTTCTTCATTTAAACAACAGGTTCAAAATGTCAGTGAAATAGTAGGGAAAAAAGTCCTGAGTCCTTAAAGTCAGCACATCTACAGTTTCTCGTTAACAAATCATTAACAATTACCTACAGTCTCTTTCACACATCTCTATCCTGACTTCCTATATGTCACCTCTCCATAGTTTGCACTCACCTCTAAACTCAATGTAATTACTTTCTACAGCACAGGGGGAAAAAAATAAGACAAAAAAAAGCTATAAGACTGTTCCAGTGTTAGGTTTTCTGAGGTGTGGAAATTTATTGGAAAAGCTGTTATGCAACTCTTTTGCATATGATTGGCTTATAACCTCAGAACAACGCGTTTTAAAATATAGCTGCTATTTCTGGCCTTGTCAGTGGGCTTGGCTTCATTAGGGAGCTCCAAATCCATGAGTTCAGCCACAATCCTTTCTTCTAATTGACTGTGAAGTACAGGAAAATGTCGGATATGCTAATGGTTATGATGTGGTAGCCATTACAGAAGTCATGCATTTCTCCTCCATCTGGAATTAATAGCCACAACGTTCTTAAATACGACACAGTAGAAACGATTGGGTCTAATGTGAAATTAATGTCTCTCAACCAGCAGAATGGTCCTTAAAAGCTCTGACGGCTGCTTGAAAATCTATGAAATCTTGAGGCTTTTTATACAGTTCTTTCCCTCATAGAGATACCACAGAACAGTGATTTCCAGTCAGAGGTACTTATGGGGGGGGGGGGGTACTTCTACAGTTGCCATTGAGTACATGGAGGAGGAGTAACTACATTTTCAAATACAATACATTTGTGTCTACTACCTATACATCTGAACACCACATGTTAGTTGTGACTAGGAGTGTGTGAAAAATAGCTAGCAGGCAAACAGAAAAACATTTAGCTAAAGGTATTGCTAGTGAGGGAATTGTTAAAAAGAAATGTTAAAATTAATGTGAAATTGGTGACACTAATGACTAAAAGTAATGGTGGCAAACTGTAATGGATAAACAATCAAAATAACTTATTAAATGTAAACGAAAAACAGTTAAGACATCGTAGGTGGCTAAAAGTAACATACAGGTTACACAATTCAAATGCTTATCTACAATAACCAAAGTATTTAAAATGAACTCTTTACTTATTTGTAAATGGTTGAAATAGCAAAGAGAAACTCGATGCATAAAGACTGAACTGCTTGGCTAAAAGTAAATTAAGATTTGAAATAATTAACATTAGCTGAAAGCGACTGAAAAACAGAACAGTTAGCTAAAAGTAGCACAATGATAAACAGTTCATATGGCTGCAATTGTGATCATAAAATACTGAATAGAGGGTTGGAATAGTTAGCCAAGAGAAAGGTTAATGGGAAAATGTTGAGGTAGTTTGGCAAAAGTAATGGAAAAGAACACAAAAGCAAATGTTTAAGTATTGGCTTAGCAGCAAAAATAGGTAAAAAAATAATGGATAAATCATTGAAACGTTTTGGTTACTGTGCAACCAAACTGTATGTTATGTCAGTTAATCGAAACCTTTTAAAGTTAAATATTACATATATTTAATCAAATATTTAAACACAAGTTGTTTTTGTATGGCTGCAGCAATACGTCAACACAAAATACCCAAGTTGTGTTCTGCATCTTTGTACCAGCTGTCATTTCATTAGCCGCAGCTCGGCGTGCGACAGGCTGTTTGAGATCTTTGGGATCTTGATTATAATGTGAAATAAACTTCAGTGTGTTTGAACAACGTTTGAGCACACATCTTGCATTTATAATGACAGCACATCTCAACAGTACTTTTGAGAAGTGCAAAGTCACAGCAGGTGTGCTGCCCACCAGAGGCTGAGACAGAGAGAGGAAGTCTAAAGACAAACAGGTTGGTTCAACAAAGAGAGTGAAACCCTGCACTGCAAGCACAGACCTTCATGTGCAGCCATTTTGAACTGTAAACTAACCATCTGGTCTCACAGTCAGGTTATGTGTGTGTGTGTGTGTGTGTGTGTGTGTGTGTGTGTGTGTGTGTGTGTGTGTGTTACTCTGCAGCTCCGAGCTTCCTACTGACACACCTGCGTCCTCCAACCATGACTTCCAAAAACAACAAGCCAAGCAACCCAAAATCAAAGTTAACATTCTCCCTTAGTCTCTTACTTTCAGTGCAAAGGCTGGAGTTCTGAGTCCAGTTGTTGCCTTGATTTTCAACTTTGGACCTGAGTTAACAGACCATACAGCAAAGTTAAGCATCATACCTGCTTCGGTCTTGCTGCTGAAGCCTGCAGCCTGCTTCAGAGCGGCGGCAGTGAGGGCCAGGCCTCTGCTCTTCCTCAAGCCATGCTGCAGCACTGCTTCAAACTGGGCACACAGACAGATCACCCTGCAGAGACAAAGTCAAGCCACTGTTAGATGAGAGAGATATGGGATTTGCACTCACTAGATGTATATATACAGTGCAATGAAGCTATGATGCCATAAGTGCTGTTATGCCCTTGAATTTATGGGTGCACTTTAAACTTGATTGGAATTAACACCAGGTACATTTTTAGATAAAAAAGGAAGATGTCAGTTTTTATTGAATTTTATGTTAATAAACTGTAGCTACAAACTCAAAATTAGATCTGAGCAGCACAGGATATGAAATTTTGATCAAATATTTCTCTCTGAGCATTAAGCTCTGATGAAACTAGGTTGGCATGTTTTTTTTCAAACATAACCCATTTTTCCTCCTCGAACAGCACTAGCATTGTATCGGCAACAAAGAAGAAGATTATTCTTATTGCTTAGACATGATGGAAAATATTGTAGACTCTCAGACCAAAAACAAGGTTATTTATTTCATTTTAAGACATTTTTGTAGTGAAGAAATCAATCCTCCTGCTGAGCAAAATGCCAGATTGCTGTCCAGAGGAGGCTGAAACTGGAATGCATAAGCAAACACTGGAGTCTTAAGAACCACAGCATCAAGTGACCACCTATACACCCAAAACAAACAGACTCTTGGGGGCTACATCAACACAGATACAACCAAATATTATCTTGGTAACAGGAAGCTCCTCTTACCTGCTGTCTGAGTCTGTGGCAATCTCCTTTCTGCCTCCAAAGCGGATTTGGCACTGGAAAGACATAAAAGGAATGACAATAGCTGCCTATTAAATAATTCCAACCTTCAAGCCACGCACACACACAAAGTCCAACACAAACTGAGCACATTTCTGATTGTTCAAGGGCCCAAATCTTTGATGCAGCAGCAGAATACACAGCTTTTTTTCAGATGAGAGGTACTAATAGAGAGCTTTAAGGGCAGAACTGGGGAGTATCTTTTTACATGTAACAGAATCACTTGATTAAAATACTAAATAAATTTATTGTTGTTAGTTACAGCCATTAAATTACACTTACTATTTAAAATGCTTATAAATACAAAGGGGTTACACTCGATTATAATATTTTCAGTAAAAACTCATTTGTAAAATACAACAGTGTTGCTTTACATCTTGTCTCCATGCAACTCTGCCTTTTTTTAAAGTATATGTGGACAACGCATGTCAGAAAAGGAGTCAAGACAAATTGGAGTGTGACCACATCAAGGGTAGAGAGGCTTACAAACAGCTGTCTCTCCATCTGAACGGACTCTATTCATTCAGCTGTTTAACTCAAATTTCAAGTGTTTTTTTTTTTTTTAATTCATAATCGATTTCATACAAGAATTTTTTACCACCTCTTGTCTTTCATTCAATCTATTCAATCTGATTCCGCCATGCAACCAGCTGATCATATCATGGTGGGCAGCCACATCATTGGACAGACAAGAATGCTCCCGGAGGTGGAAATTTACCAGAATTAACTTTGTGACATCAACAAAGGTTTTCAATATGACTGCTCAGCAGCAGGGAAAATGCTGTCAGCATCAAACACTCAATGTCAAACGTGAGGAAACATCTGCAGGAAGTTAATGTAAATGCTGTCAGTCACATTGAATAGTTTTTATAGTTTTAAATCCCTGTTTGAAAACCATTAAGAAAGTATTCAAATGTAATAAGTTACATTAATTTGATGAAACAATTAAATTAGTTACTATTGTTTTATTTATACTACTTTTTACTATTACACTATTTTATTTTTTAAACAGGATAACTGGTAATCCATTAACTATTATATTTTGAAATGAACCCTCCCAGTACTGCACATTGATATATTATAATATGAGACACACAGCATCCCACTGATGGCCAGCAGGTGGAAGTTCCTCATGCAGATTACAATGAGATAAACTGAATTGCAGATAAACGACTTAAAACAAAACTGGATTATGATTTTACTATCAAATTCATACTCATGGGAGGGAAAGCGAACTAAAAGGCTCAACTCTGAGCCTTAACTATAAACATCTTCACCTGAACAAATGTCCCTTAATGGTTACTGCTAAATATTGTGAAACAGATGTGGAATTGTTTCTGCTCCTCGAAACATGAAACCAAACCCAAAACAGTGCACGCAGTTTCCATTTCCTTTTTATTCTCTAAATGGAAAAGGACATCACATCTAACCACATCTGCCACTTTTATGTTTCCTCGCTTATTTGTGCAAACAAAACAAAAACTCTGACCCTCAAATCCAATCATTTATTTTGCCGTATTATCTATTGATGCTTTTATTCAATGGAAAATCAGCTTTTAAAGATATAATCTGTTCTTACTTTTACTTCCTCTTGTGTGTTTTTGTATACAGTAGATTAAGGAACTAAAAGGTATTCAGACACCACAAGCTTTGCCAAACATTAAACAATGTCTCATTCCAGTGAAATGTCTCCTTCTTTGTCTGCATATTTCATTTGACAATCACTGATGGTAAAAATGTACAGATACACATACTAATTCATACATATTTCTTTATTTTGAGGTCACTCTGACTTTGAGACTCAACAAACAGCAAAACGTTCTTTTATGGACCTCTCCTACAACACTGACAAAACATGGAAAGTAGAAAAAGTAACTGTTTAAGATGTAAAAGCCTTTAAAGACTTTGGAAAAAAGCTTGAAATCATGTTGTCTCCCACCTAGAGAGACACAGATAACAGGTGACTGACCTGTTTGACAGCATCCAGCAGCCTCTCCAGGAGGTGCTGCCTCTTGGCATCACTCTGCTGAGTGCCTGCAGAGGTGAACACAGGAACAAAAGGAAAATGATATAAATTCAGTCTGATGATGGATTGAGACAAATGACTCTATTCTCTAGTCACTGCATGTGCCTGTATTAATCATGCATGTCAAAGAGGAGAAGAAGATAACAAGCTGCCGAAGAAAGTCACGGGTCACTGCAGTGCACATGAAAACAGTTTCAGTATGTTAGCGTGCTTTTTAAAGTACAGCATGAGAGACTTTCACTTGAATTTCATCCCAGCAAATATATAAACACATAGGATGAGACAAAACAAGCTTAACACTACAAAGACTTTCGCTGTGTGTGCAACATTTAATGATGAGTTTCTTGTAAGAAAGCTGTGTTTTTTGCATTAATATTAAAGTTTCTAAATCTGATCACTGTTACTGCTATGAAACAGTGCTATCAGGAGTGGGTCTGTGTTCAGTTTGTATTTTGTACTCAAACCATGACTCCACGGGTTTGCTTTTATTTTAACTTATTGTTATTGCTCTCCCGCCTTTGAACTTTTTAAAGTAAAAGATTTTATTTAACCTTTTCTTTTTTAAATGACTACATGGAATGTAACCACACTTGGAGAATCCTTACATTTTTGTGACACCAATTGTATGGTACCCTGCTATAATGCGTTTGTTACACAGTTGAACATATGAAATCTAAAACAAGCAGTAGGTGATCTATTAAGCAATGGATATAAATTATTTAAAAATTAACAACTTCAATAAAACACCAACCATCCAGCCTCTCAAATCAATAGTTTTGCTGCTTTACTCCATTTTATATCGTTGCATTCAAATATTTTGGGTCAGATAAAACCAGACATCTGAACACAACAATTTGGGCTCTTAAATTGATATCAATATAAAATTTAAAAAATGTACTCTACAGATTAACTGACAATGAAAGTGAACCAAAAATATGGTAGTTATTACATAGTTAATATAAGATATTCATTGTCTAGCGTTTCTCTGACTCACATTTGTTCTTTATCATTAGTAATATTAACCAGAGTTCTTCTACCATAGTCTTCAATGAGCTGCTCAGCTACCACACCAGTACAAAGGTCAAGAGCTTTGCTAAAGATAAGTTGAACAGCTGCACAGGGATGGAAACTAGAGCACTTTCCTCCATCCACATGTTTTATTGGAGTCAGGTTAACAACCTACTATTCTTTTGTCACATTAATGCTACTTTCAGTTTCAACAAATATTGCCCCTCATGTTAACCCGACTTAACTTCAAATCATACGAAATCAAAACTGTCTGGTACTTTCCAGCTGCTCACAGTATGAGGTCAGCCATGCATTGGACAGATTTAGGTTACAAATAGAAGTGTTGTCCAGTTGTTTGGAGCTAAAAGATGCATGTGAATATAGTTGAATTTGTTTTTATTTTTTAGAGGCCGAACTTAAGCAACTATTAATCAGTTCACAAAGGTTTTAATAGTCCAGAGAGGCCATTTGATGAACATAAACAACCGGGAAGTGGCTGCAGTGCAGTTAACAGGTCAGCAGAAATCCTTAACTTACTGCCTGAGCACAGAGGCTACCAGCAAGCAAATGACCCATCTCTTGCATGCATGATTTGACATTTTATGCTTTATGAGTGAGTGACAAACAAAAGGGCAAGAAAAAACAACCAAACTCACCGTTCATTCTGACAGTTTAACTCCGTTAGCAGTGACATCCAAGCTATAAAAAAACCCCCTCCACTATCGATATGATTGATTCCAAGAGCAGAGGCTAGCTATGTACCGGGCCCATGCTGTCTCTGTGGCCGAGCAAGAACCACCCAACCGCGGCGTGAGGACTGATGCTCAAACGGTAAACAGAAAGGCCTGCCGGGAACCGCCGGGGCTGTGAGTCTCCGGTCTGTCATGTAAGACTTGTACAAAGCGGAATAAGCAGATAAACTGTGCTAAACACAAGCCGGAGTGTAATTTCAGAGCTGTGAAATCTACCGTCTGAAGTGTGATGGGGCGTTCAGGGTAGAAAAAGTATTTTCAGTTTTGAGCCTGTGGCTGTGCGAAACAGGGAAACGGAGTAGTGACTGAGCAGTGTCAAGGTCACATGACACAACACACAGCTGTCATATGACGCGAAAGCTCTGATGGGAGTTGTAGTCTCTTGTGAAAGTGCTCATTGCGCTACAGAAGGAAATTCTTCATTTAAAGTTATTGAAGGTGGATAAGATGGAAAAAAAAGAAAAATCCTTAAATTTCTGTGTATTTCCAGGACTAGTTGTACGAAAAATCTCCGATTTATTTTAAAAATAAAATATTTCATCAACCAATGGAAAGATTAAGAGGAAATATTGGTGCCACAGTCGTTCATGGTTTTCAGAGGATGAATTCATCATGATTTTGGTGACTTTCTAAGTTTTCCCCATGCTTAACTGTGGGGCTGACAGTTTTGGTTTTGAGTAAAACGTCCACACAAATAACCTACTGGCTATTTTGCTTTAAATGTCACAAATATATATTTTATCTTTAGTAATCCTTTAACCTCTCATCTGAATATACATAATGAATCATTTAGAACACAAAACACAGAGCTTAGGACTCAGGACTTCATAGATTACTAACAGCCTCTTTTTTTTTTTTTTTACCTCAGCAGCATTTTAACAATTACTCAGATTTTCATCTAACTGTATCAGTTCTCTTGAATTTTTCATCTTTATCATTACTTGCTGTCCTGAGGAACACTTTCTGCCTAGTACAAAGAAAAAGAGACAGGATACAAAATAAGAGCACAGACTATAGCGATCTAGTTGACATTCCACAGCTGTACACCTAAATACAAATGAGTCTGTTACCTGAATCTGAATATGTTACCTGAATATATCTGACTAATGATTATGATCTGCTTGTTTGTATTTAACAGTTGTCAACATTATGTATGTATTCAATTCACCAGAAAGCTTTGGGCCTTTCATTCAGAAATGGTCAGGTGATGGAAATGGTTACGTCAAGGGTTGGGTTAGAAAGGCTTTGCAGCAAGCAGCCTTAATTAATAACTTCTCGAACATGATGATATGTCTCTTTTCACCATAACTGCCAGAAAGCTTCAATTGACATTCAAACTGAGCAGAGCAGCATCAGATGCCAGAACTACAGGCAATATCTTCTCAAAACATTGCTCTCTAATTCCAGGTTTTTGTTCAGTGGGCCAGCCTGTACTTTATACATTAGAATGGGTACCTGCTAGTTAAATTGTTCACTATTTAAATGAAAAATAAAACAAAACTTAATTATTTTACTCAGTCATTAGACTTTTTTTCATTTTGTGTTATTCAATCTCAGATTAAGTTGGATCAGAAGAAGCCAGTTGCAGTTCTAGATGTTTTTGATTTATGCTTTTCAGTTCTCATAGTGAAATTTTAACTTTCAGCTGTTTATGCATTATAATTTATGAACCAGTGAAGAGCTTACAAGTTTCAGCCACAAGAGAGCAGTAGTGCACCATTTGTAATTGGTTATACAAGGTTTCATCGCTGGGGGAACTATAGAGCAATGTTTTGCCAATTTGGTCCCTGTTTTTTTGTTTGTCTGTCTTTTTATATTCTACTAGCATGTGCACCAGGAAGCAGGAAGAAAGATATGTTTGTGTGTGAGCATGTAGTGAAAGGGTACACATTCCTGCCAAAAAACAGCAATTACTTTTGCTTTCCTATCATATAAACACAGATGTAAAAAAAAAAAGGGGGGGGGGGCATTCAAAATATTTTAAAAAAATACAAAAAAATTTTTTATA
>JAPZDY010000014.1:18499852-18532813 GCA_029783645.1 Ctenochaetus hawaiiensis | reverse complement strand
ATTCAAAATATTTTAAAAATCTACTCACAAATGTTTTATAAGAAAAATGTTTAATTACTTTAATTAAGCAAGTATATAACTGAAGTCTAACAATCATTTAACTGTGTGAATAACTGTGAAAATTATTTGTTTGTTTACAAGAAACCCACAAGTTATGCTTCAAATCATTACACTGCCTTGACTAATGTTTTTCAATTATTCCCTAAATACAGTTGATATTCAAATTAGCACACTGAGATACCAGAGATACTGACTGGCGTTAACAGTGCCTGAAACATCCTGTTAAAAATCCTATTTTTATTCTCATTCATGACTAAAAACAGCCAGAATTGAAAGATTGCCTCACACTTTAACAAGCTGAGTGCAGGCTGGGATATTAATGAATTATCCTAAAAAAGCTTCTCACTGTGGTTTGTAAAAAACTTACTCAAACAGCAGTGAGTAGTTTCAACTATAAGTGCTATTTTCAGCATCAGATTAATGCACTTTTTGTGCTCTACTGAGTATTTCTGGCAGCAGAACAGTGTTAAGGATGAATAATCCATGTGTGTTACATGTCACCCAGTGAAATGTGACTCTTTGATGTCTTTTTAAAATAGTTTTCTGATAACAATGGAACTTTGTGATGGAGAGGAATAAAATATAACATATAAAATATCTAAATAAACCTAAAAACTTTCAAAATGTGGCTGCTGTAAAACAAATGCTCCTGTTCTTTATTTAAAACTCAATGGAGCAGGGATGAAACCAAAGCACAACCTGCTTCAGCCTGATCATTGGATGTTTAATAAAGTGTTTTTGTTTGTAAAATCTGTTTAAATAGATTTGCTAATGATCTCAAAGAGAGTACAGAGGGAAATGAAATGAAGACAGATAGGAGACTTCTCATTTAAGGTACAACAGAGATTGTTTTCAACTCTATTAAACTGTTAGTTTTAAAAATAGTGCATCATTTATTATAAACTGATAATTTGCTTTGTTTGTACAATATCAATCTGTAAAATAGTTAAAGTTAAAAAAAAATCCCAAGTAAATGTAGTAGAGTAAAAAGTACCAAATTGAAGCGATAAGATTAATAAGATTTATTTTATTAAATGAGAAATAACAAATAACAAATATCAATTTAGGTTTAAACTTGAGGAAATGCCTTTAGGGATCAACAAATTCAACAAAGCTAAGTTTAAACAACTGTGTAAGAACTTGTCTCGATTTTTTCTGATGATAAGTTCCAAATTTTAAATTAACAACAGAGAAATTTCAGTGTAGTAAAATAAAGTGTTTTTTTTATTTACAAATCAAAGTGAAAGAGAAAAAAGATGTCTATCAATACACTTTCTGCAACCCACCTGTCTACATGTATTTGAACACTAGATGGAGCCAAAGACCGCATATGTGATGTTTATAGTTTTGTGTGCCGCATTTATCCACCTTTTATTTATTATCCAAATCTCCTTAAGTATTAATTCTCACACATTATATATATTAAGAACAGTGTTGTCTTTGACGTGACTCCGCTGCGTTATCTCCTCTTACAGCGTGGTAGTAACCCGGTTTAAATGATGATGTTGAGGAAGTGGGTCTATGCGTCCCACGCAGAGGAGGGTTTTCCGGTTAAAGTTTCCTTTGTGATTCGGAAGTGGTGGTGTGATGCCAAAGCCGTTTATCCTTACAGACACAACGCTGAAGTGGCGATCATGAAAAGTAAGCCTCAAAACATACGTTACATAGGTAGCGTTACGACATTAGCTAGTTTCCCCATCAGAAAAGACCGCAACGTGACAAACAGCAAAGCCGAACGGCTAGCTAACGGATGTAGTGATCCTAATGGCTGGCGGACACAGTATGCTAACAGTAGCTAGCTAACTTGTTGTCTCTTAATGTCTGCAGTCAACAGGAATGCCGACCAGGTTTTATTTGTGGCCGGTTCAACCAATATGTAGGTTACACCGTAACTGGCAATCTTTTACTTTATATTTGTCGTTTGTGTGCAATATAATACAGTATTAGCTTAACTTAGACTGCTGGGGTTAAGTCCCACCCAGACAAGCTAATTCTAGCTTAGCATGTCTGTTTTGGACAGTGACAGCTGTAGTCTGATGCCCCATGACATCTGTGTGAGCCTCCTGCAACGTGGACTCGTCTAGCCCTTAATATCAGTCCCAGGATACCCTTTTCAATCTCTTTTAACCCACAATGGCTTTTATGTACATGTCCATGATACACTGCAGTCCAATATCATAATTCAGAGATTAATGGACCAGAATAAGGGAAAGGGTCTGGTTGTAGAGGCATCACTTATTCTCCTCTGAAGGTTTGCTTTTTGAATTTTCTTTTCAGGACCGATCGAAACTCCGTCCTGCTGAAATGGGAAAACGCCAACTCAAGATTTAGCAAAATACAGGTAAGAAACAAGCCCAGTCCCCATTACAAGGTTATAATAGGCCAATGGGGAACCACATCCTCTTCCTTGCTGCGCTTTACTGAAACGTTGTTGTAATTCTTGGTAGTAGTTTTCATGTGTTTGAGATACACATCAGAATGGCTAGTGTGGGCGTGTAGAAAAGAAAGCTTTAGTACACAGTGTCTCTCTTCAATGCATTGCATCACAGCAGCACACACTGCATGTTGGAACAGCAGCCCTCTCTTTGGAAAGTAAGGATGAAGCAACTAATGTTGCAGCAAGCATCTGTGGAGGGTCTGCTTGTTTAGGAGCCACAGCTGCAAAGCCAAGAATGTACTAACTTGTACTGCAAAAAGTTGGCAGCAAGACATTGTAAGTGCATTAGAGTATGTAATCCTACCTGTATGTCAGACAGGTAAAGAGGAAGGCTGAAGCCATCCTATCTGACAGCATCTGTCCCCTTTTCTCTGAATTTCAAATTCTGCCCTCTGGCTCTTGGTTTAGTTTTACCACATTAGTAAAAAATACAAGACCTCCTTCACTCCCACAGCCATTCCAGGCCACAGGAAGAAGCTGTGAGTCCTAAGTCCTGAGGCTACTTGGCTGAGTACGTAGCGTAGTTTTGTTAATGTGGTCTGGTTTGTGATGATGTAGATTATGATGATGCTCACAATGATGTCTATGACGCTTCCTTGATAATGTTGGTAATGACAGCTGTGTGACAATGAAAGACATGTTGATATTTTAAAGCCAGACAACAGTTGTTGTACTTTCAGCCTTAGCCGTTCAGCTGTTCAACAAAGTGCCCAGTGGAAACAAATAAAGTTGAAGTTTAAATTAATCGTTTGAAAATGGTCGTGTTAATTAGTTTTGTAACACCTAATATCTAGGTCATTGTAGAGTCTTTGGCCCTGATAGGCTGCATTATTGTGATACCACTGTGTGAAAGATATGAAGAGATACAAAGCCACACATGCTTTCTGATAACGTTTTGACAGGAAGTAAACATCTCTGGATGTGTTGCACTGAGAGAGATATCACATGTTGTTTTAAAGCCACTACAAATATTATCTCACAGTCAGGTCGCAATGGCTTGCACTATTATTAAGTATAGTATGTCTTATTGTAGATGCTAGTAATGTGTCATCCACTGTTAGCCAAGACACAGAATGACTTCTTTCCATCAATGTCTTGCCATTTTGAAGCAGTCTGACCCTTCATCCTTGATTTAATGCTGCATTTCAGCATCACTGAATTCTCCTGCTATGTCATTTCCTTCCTTAATCACTTTATTGGATGTTTTTCTCAGTCTGAGTGAGAAGGCTTGTGACTCCCTTAGCTAGACTTCTTTTGATTGGTGACTTTAGTAAAATTTGATTTCAAGGTTGTAACATGAACAAGCTAAAATGGACATGCAAAAATCATGTCTGTTTGCTGCTCAGTTAGAGCTACTCATGCTAGCAGGAGGATCTGCAGATTAGCTAGACTACGGCTGAACTGAACAGTTCACAGCTTCATTCATATTGTTGACTTTGATATACTAAATCAATATTTGATTACACAGGTCATCACACAATGAGACTGAGGCAGAACTAAGAAAACAAACACACACTCAAACTTCCATGCACACACATTCAGTGCGTGCTGCTGTTCCCTAGCTTATAGCTAATGTTTAGCATTTTGACTTTTTGCTACAAACAAAAAAAGAAAGTATCTAGCAGTCAAAGTAATGCAATTTAAAAAACTGATAACATGGCTTTTTTTGGGATGATGGAGGTGGTGATGTCAAAAATATGATGACATATCATTTTAGTGTCAATACTCACACTTAAGTGTAGCGTTGCACTAAAATCAAATTTTTCAAAAGATATCCTTCCTTACAGCCCAGAGAGGATTTAGAAATCTTGAGTCTGTATTCTGCTTTTTAAAGTAAAATTTTAAAAACACTCCTATCAGAGCTCATTCATCTGAGCTCTGATAGGATTGTAAGTCATCATGTGTTATTTAACAAGGCAATGCAAAAGGTCTTCAGTGTTTTTAACTTTAGTGTGGTAAAACTTGCAGACATCCTAAAGCCAACAACATCAAGTGTACATTTAGTGTGTCATGTGGTTAGTGTGCCGCTATTCAGACATGTGTGCGCTGGCATTTGATTGTGAGAAGAGTGACATCTCAGACAACACTGCCTCATTGTTTGCCGGCCGGCCGTGTAGCAATGACAGAATCCCCATCAGAACCCCACGGCCAGAAAACACATATTTGCAGAGAGGGCAAGAGAGAGAGAGATCAACACACAACACAGTGGCAGGCCTGCCTTTGTAAACAACCATTAGCAATGTGCTGCCCGCGTTGCTAGACCTAGTCAGTCCAGAGGAGTGTTTCATGAAGGAAAAGAACCAGTTACACCGGTTTTGGTCCAGTGAATCGAGAAAATCCCTTCTATGAAACAGGTGTAAATTCATTTGACCTGAGTGACAATGGAGACTTATTCCTTCCTTCCATGCCAGGCCAATCTCAGACAGGCTTGTTTTATTCAGCTTAACCAGATGTACCTGCTAGCCTAAAACGCAATGTTACCTCCCAGTCACATGACACTGCTGCTCTATTAGTGTAAACATAGTAACATTTTGTCATTTGAAAGCAGTGTTAAAAAAGGCTGGATGTTTGTTCAGTTCTAAAGGATGTCAAATGTCTTGACATGTTATTGTTAAAATCCTTTCAAAATTACAGAAGATATGTAGTCATGTCACAGTGGGAGAAGCAGAGGTGTAAATATGAAATTAATGATGGCTGAAAATTCTTTTAGCTGCGTCAGGCTCAGGGTCCTGGTATTGTGTAGGCTGGCTCGCTGTCACATTGTCATGCAATAGGCCTAGATTATGCTTTCAAATGACTGCATTCAGAGACAGCTGTGAAAGGCACAATGCATACACCTTAAGTGTTTACTACTTTGTTGAGTCCACTTGGAGGAGTGTTTTGTTTGGTGCTTATCAGTAGTTGGGCCCCCACTTTCTGCTGGATGCTTCCTTCTCAAAAGACTGCAAACTTGTTGACCTCTGTTCAGTTTTTTGAAGTAGTTTCACACAGAACTTTTTGATGGCCGCAGAGAACGACAGACTCCTTTATCTGAGTCTTGGTCCCACTAAACTAAACTTCTAGTTGTTTACTTTAATGGGGATCATACACTTGTACAGATATTGATTACATAGAAGAAATTCACAATATTTTTATTGAATCCGAAGCTAGAATGACTCAGTTACAAGTAGACAGTGGCAACAAACTCAGTTGACACAGTAAGTAAATGTGTCAAAGTTTGTTCTCACTCAAACCCTGTAAGTGCTGCCAAACAGTCTTTGTGGCTTTCTGTCTTTATGGCAGTGGTTTTCTCAGTTTCCACTCAATATTTTACTGCTCATTTATGTATAAAATGTGCTGCTGTGAGTTCATCATGATCTAAACTTTCTCTTGAAGTCTCTGTGTTTAGGCTTAAGTTTGTATAAAATGTCTTTATGAAACCATTTAACTCTGATTTAGGTTGTTAGGCACACTTGTTAAGTTTTTCACTAAAAGTCCCATTTCAGCATTAAAGTCAACTTTGAAATGGTCCCATAGGGGAAGTTTGTCTTGCAGCCAGGTGCAACACTGAACACCGAACTTTCTCATCTTTTATAGCTTCCTTTATGAAATACCTCCAACTCAAAAGGGTAAGTTGTTAGCTAGCTTAAATATATGGAAATCACTCTGCGGTTGTTAAAAAGTAAAAGAGAGAAAAAAAAATCTATAAACAAAGTTCTTTCTATCTAAAGCAGCGGCCACAGCAACAGTTGTAAAAGCTCAAACATGTAAATGCTTCCCTGATGGCTGATTAAATCCCCTTGCCTACAGCCCTGCATTCTTATTCTTTTCTCGGCTGTTTGTGTATGTGTGTCAGGGAGACTGACAGTGAGAACAAGAGACGTGTTAATTTTCCCGGGATCAGCTTTTTCACTTGTTGTAGCCTGTATAAATGCCCCAGGTACAGTTTGTTTGTTTTTTTTATTCCATGGCTGTGTTCAGTACTCAACTCTGATTGGTCGATTGGGAAAACTTGATGTAGTAAATCTTAAAATAAGTGACACTATTTACTGATGATCTGGTTAAAACCTTAATGTGAAAATATGTGGTGTATCTAAGGCAAATAAAAAAAAGGAGGGGCAAGGGCTTCAGAGATTAGTTTCAAGGGAACTTATAATTAACATTTCTATGCTTTGCAATGGAAAGAACAACATAAATGCATCCACGAAGTACAAACTGATTTAGGTGTGGTAGCGCCACACAGTAAAAACATGCAGCAAAAGCTATGGCATATATGGCTTATATGACTCATTTTTATTACTACCATATATGTATTTCACTCTGTGAACTTTTAATGACTAGAAAATCAACACGGTAACAAAATCACAGGGTGTCGGTAAAGTCTTAATGATTGCAATGCTGTGATGACCTGATGTTTGATTTTTGAAGACAAACATTAGTCAGCAAGCTTATGTGCTCAATGGATAAATCATAAGCTGCTTACTTCTCAGATAATAAAATGCCGACTCTGCATCAGCACTGAACTCTTTCTAAGTCCTTAGTCCCAGAGCTTATTAAATACTGCACTGATGCTCTAAATTAAATATTGAGATAAAACAAAACCAAATCTGCAGCGTGTGGTAGATTTATTTAAAGATTATTTTTGATACAGAAGAAGTAAAGTGTCGCTGATTGCACCTCTAGTTTATTATTAGTAGCTACTGTCTTCATATCACATGGAGCCTTTTGATGAGTTATCACACTAAAAATGTCCTATTTCTTCTACAGGTCTCTCCATCACCATGGCAACGCTACACCCACAGAAAAGGGAGGAGCCAAGTCCTGGCAGAATGGAAGTCTCCGGGATGCCAGGCCTGGCCCTGAGCCCTCAGAGTGAGGCAGTGGCCAGTGAGCTTCAGGAGCTGTCCCTGCAGCCTGCACCCGACCCGATGCCTCTGCAGGAGAGGAAGAACGGTGAGACTGTGTTGCACGCACACTTTTTTGCTCTTTAAATCACCTCATTTAATCCCACATTACTGGTCATCCTGTCTTTAGTGTCTGCAGCAGAAGAGTCCAACATATGGTGCTGTTTAGTGTTTCAGTTTCCACATTTTTTGATGCAGACTTGAACATTTCTTCAGGCAGATATGTATGAAGACGCTGTTTACATGTGAAAATGACAAAGTGGTGTACAGTAGTGCTTTCAGGCTGTTTCTGAAAGGTTTCCAATCAGCACTTAGCTTACTCCCTTCTTGTTCAGCGGCCAAACAATAGTTTATAGTACAACCATCATCTTGTGAGTAGAAGGGGAACATTGCCTGGCTGCTTTGCTTTTCAAGTACCTTGAACCTCAGTGACCCACAGTGTGTATCAGCTGAGCTCCTGGCTGAATGCAGTGGAAGCATATCACTCCACCACTGGCCTTGCAGGTCAACAGTTTTGCTTCCAGTTTAAGTGAATATTTTGGTGAAGAACTTCTGTTCTTTCGCAGAAGTATCCTCTTTCCAACATAAATTCCTCCCTGCTAAAAAAGCGTGCACAGAGAACATGTTACATAAGTTGATGCTTAGTAGGAAATAGGGGGAAAAAAATTAGTGGCAGAAATTAAATGTCAGATGTCTACGCACGCCTTGTTCATTTGCCGGTGGAGAGCTTACCTCACAGTGTAGGGTGGTAAGGGGAGAGAGACATGGAGGTTTAAGTGCTCAGTTGAAACTCTGTGTGTGTGTGTTTGTGTGTGTGTATACAAGGCTGTGTGTGGAGAAAGAAGAGAGAGAAGAAGCTGCTGTACCTAATTGGCTTGCTCCTCTGCGCTGACCTCCTGTTACAGTAGATTAGGCTGTGCTGCACATTGGCTGTGTAAGACTCTATAGGCCTTTTTGTGTTCGGAGTTAGCTTAAAGCTTAAAGCAGCTACTTGGTTCTCTGCTCAGCGCGAAGGTCTGCTGCTCCCACTGTTTTGAATCACGGAGGAAAAGTTTACATTGCTGCGTTTTTCTTTTGGGTTTGTTTAAATTAACGCAGCCAAATTACAAGTGCATCCAAGCTTATAAAATGAAAGTCCCAATCACTCTAAGGTAGCTTGTTTATTGGACAGAGTTTTGTTAACATGACCAACGTGAGCTTTTGGTGACTGAAGTTTGAAAGAATCCGACTCATTTGTAAGTTGAGTATATTAACCTTCAACAGTTATCAACAAGTAAAAGCAGAATGAGCGTATAGAGCTGAACTTATTCATCAATCTAGTTGACAGAAGATTAATCAGCAACTATTTTGATAAGTAATTAAATATTATTTGATCATTTTTCAAGCAGAAATGCTGAAAAATGTGTCCAAATATTTTCTAAATCCAGCTTCTTAAATATGAGGATTTGCTTCTTTTCTGTTTTAAGTCATTCATACTCATTAGAATTTCTTTTGTAAAACATCTTGAATTTCCTTGTTAAAAAATGTATCGGAGATTACCTTGCCTCGTAAGCTTGATAACTTTGAGTTTTTGACTATTCCTCAAGACAATAGAAGACGTCACTATATAATATTTACATCATAAATTAGTTTAGATTTCATCTTCTAAGCAGTATCTATGACTCCGTAGTTATAGAACACGTTCCAAGGTTGTTTCCTGTAGTCACTTCTGCTTTAGCCAGCATATCCAAAACTGAGGTATTTAACTGCAGTCACATCAAAGAAGGTAAACTTTGTTGTGTGCTATTCAGAGGTCCACTGTGTAAAATTTAGTGGCATCCAGTAGTGAAGTTGCAGTTTGTGGAACATCCTTTGTCTCAAATTTCTTTTCTTTTCTTTTTTTCATTTCATTTCAATCAAAAGTTCAATCACTGGTGTATCAGCTGGTAATGTTATAGCATGGTGGGCCATCAGAGCTATATAAAAAAATAGTTATTGCCAGAAAGATCCCATCTGCACTGAGGAAAGGAAGAGGGAGAAACCAGACCTTAAAGAGAGAGAGGTGACCTGTAGTTTTTTTTAAATGAAAGACAATGTAGTGAAGATTTCATTTGAAGACATATAACGCAAACCCACTTCACAAAGTTTCCAAATGTTCCTACAACCAGGCCAGACTCAGTCCTTTGGATAAGCAGCGATATCAGCATTGATCGTACAAGGGCGAGCCTTGCATTATCAGGAGAGTTAGCCACACTCACCATTGTTCCCAGCAGGGCGTAGGTTGCCCAGTTTTGTGGAAACACACTTGTTTGACCTTCTCTTGGTTTGTCAGGAGAGAAAGGTAACGCTATGTTGGACCTGTAAATGATTTACTGTTATTGGGGGGGGCGGCAACAGAGGCATAAAAAAAAGCACAATAATATATACAATAAAAAATCACCAATAGAAAAGAAATTAAGGCACAGTGCAACCTTGGACTGCAATGGAAGTAATAGAAACAGAATAGACTATTAACGGTGCCTGAACAATATTTAAAGCAATGTTTACATCATTTTAGAAATGTTTGCGTATGTCCTGTGACAAGTAGTCACAGGATGATGATTATCCCTCAGAAACATACAAAGGAACGCACTCTCTCACACAGCCTGGGGCCACCACTCCCAAATTTAAACAACCTCTGCTGTTGTTGGCCTTTTCCTTACACTCTTCATTCTGCTAGCCAAAAGCAGACATGTCACTGCAGGCACTGTCTTAGCTCACTCAACATAAAGATACTTTGAGAGCCTTGGAGAGATGCATCGCTTGTGATTGGCTCTGCGTTTCTATGTGCGCACATGTGGCAGGGAAACAGAATGGAATGTCCTCATAGTAAAGCTTATCAAAGCTCTATCTCTAACAACAGGTTATGCAATGTGTTTATTGCAAAGGGTTCCTTCCTCAGTCATGGACAAGCGCTGGAAGATACATTGTCCAACACATATGTGTGTGTATACAGGGAGGAGGGAAAGAGATGACAGGATGAGGATCAGAGGCAGATGTTTCGGTCCATACGCACTTTTGTGTGTGTGTGTGTGTGTGTGTGTGTTAGAGTAAGTCAGCTTAAATCCAGTAAATAAAAGCTGACACAACCAAGAATCATCTTCAATAATTTACATATCCTGTCTTCCCAGTCACATACCTGCCTCTGGATTGTTTCGCAGCAAACAAAGGCAACCTTGCTATGATAATGTGTCTGAGATCATTTAAAAACTTTGAGGTGGAGAAGCTAGTTTGAATGTGGGAGTGTGGGCTGCAATAGCAGCAAAAGCAGAAAAATAAGACGAAGGAAGGGGAAGAAAGGAGGAGGGGGAGGTCATGTCTGTCTGAAATGGCAGTATTGCATAACTTTTTCTGGGAGGGAATAGAAAGAAAGTGAGGGAAAATGGAAGGCAAGAAAAGAAGGGGGTGTGTTACTGGTTCTTGAGTAGGTGAGGCTTGGCACCAGCCTGTTTTTCTTTTTCAATTTTTGACTTTCATATTGGCTGAGAGAGTGCAGAGGAGTGACCAAAAGTTTGTATTTTTCAAGAAGTACATGGGAGTGAAACCGAGGTGCAGTCACAGAGGGACTGGAACCTTTGGGTGGACCTTGTTACCCAAGGAGCAATAAGGGAGAGACACACAGACCTACACACGCCCTCTCTGCCGGGGCGTGCTTCCACTTGTACACAGACAGTCAAGAGAAAAGGAATGTGAGGTGCACTGCTACCTGTGGAATACTCGCTGCCGGTGAGAGGAACGTGTTTAATGTGGCTTTTCCTGTTGTTGGACTTCTCTTCAACCTTCTACTGCTGTTGTTATTTCCTCCTGCTATCCACTGAGCTTGTGTTGGTAGTATGAATCACTAAATCTTGCCGGGAGGGTGAAGCTTTCCCTTCAGCATGGTGCAGAGGGATATGACTATCCTGTCAGGTAAAGTCCATTTGAGCACGCTGCCTTCTGCTTTCTTGTCTTTGTGTGTCTTTAAAAAAAAAGTAAGTGATGGAAAATTACCTGTAAAATCTGCCTGAAGGTGCGTTTTGCTGACTTCAGGTGTGGCATGAGCCGTTGCATGTATGAGTGAATGTCAGGTGTACTAACATTGCAGTCTTGAGTGTTAGTATGCTTGTTTTTACCAAAGTGACTGCTCTGCATTGACAACTGCAAAAATGTATTTACTAAATGTAAACACTTTTTTTCCCTCAGACAAAAATTGCTACTCTCAATCAAACCTGGAAGCATTTAGTGTTGGAAACTGATAATCTTTATAACAGTTTTATTGGAAGGTTTATTGCATCATAAGACAGCGGTGTAGATTTTAACTGCATCTATGAAATAAACATCTTATTAAAATAAACTCAAAACTTCCAGATGCTACCAAATTAGTTTATGATGTTTAGTGGTCTGTATGAGAAGAGTTTTACTTTCAGTATGTAGTGTTTTTACTGTAATTGTCAGAGTTTTACCGCACAGTGTCCCCAGAAATGAAAGGGAACAGGCGAGGCTTTGTGGCCAGGTTTTGCAGGGTCTCAACTGGGTGGGTGAAGGTGTTGATGAGGTCAGTAGGTGTGGTTGTTGAATTGGGCTCTCCTTAGAAAATCCCCCCCCCCCCTCCCCAATGCAGCTGTCAACTCTCCAGCCAAGACACCGCTGTTGCCTGAGAACTGACCTCAGGCCAGAGGCCGGGATCCAGTTAGGGCAGGAGAGTTGGAGGTTGACTGAGGCAGGAGGAGCAGAGAGCACAGCCCAGGCTAAATGATGGAGATGGTGGCCCTAAAGTAGGTTAGAGGCGTCACAGACTCTGCTCCAGATTTAAGTGGAAATGACCCGCTCATTTCAGTCGGAACAGATTGTTCCAGATCGTTACATGGACTGCGACCACTACCGTCAAGGCTGGGGCAAAGATTTTATGTGATGAATGCAATGAGACAGTGTTTCTTGTGTGCCAGCTCTGCCCTCAGGAAGCTGGAACAGTTATTTGTAATCTTGTGTCAATGTGGCTTGAGTGTGTGCAGCTTTTATGTTTCAACCAAACACCATGGAAGCTGAGTTCACTGACTGTTTAAAACCTGCATCTTATGCTGCAGAAACACAGGCCAGTTAAAAATAAGTGGTTTAGACTATGAATATCAGACCCTGCCTGTACTACTGTGGTTTTTATTGAATGGTTGTATTGGTGTTACAGTGAAGAATTTATCTTAGCTCTGTTCACACAGACCCAGAACTTTTCTGAATATTATCCGGATGAGCCGTATGTGTGGAAGCAAATGTCCAACTGGGCCAGACATTAAAGGACTTCACTCTGCTAGATCCTTTATACAAAGTCTGTGTAATGTCTGATTGATCCAATGTGTGAATAAAGGAGGTCATTGTCAAGAGCAGGGTTTCCCCTTGGAAGACCCAAAAGAGAAGCTGAGTTTTCCCAGAACACAAATCTACAAAATACATCATGAATTGCCACAACATCTACTATGAATTTGAAATAAATATGACATTCATTAGGGATTACGGTCAAGAACATAAAGAACATCACAGCAATAGTCAAATTTGCCAAGTGTGATAAGTTTCTCATCACTTTATGAAAATATGAACAAAAATGTATGTTACATATTTAAAAGAATCAAAAAATCCTGCAACTTGCAGAATAGAAAACAAAACTGTGACCCATTTTGGGTCCTGACGATAAGTCTGGGAAGTGCTGGAGAAAATTCACATCCCTATGCGTGTCTTTGGTGATGGTGCATGGAGTTCATATTGCTAGTATTACCAAGTGCGTGTGGCATTTATATTAACACAAAAAAGTCATCATCACAGAGCTCAGGAAGCAAAATTGGAAACATGACTAGATACCTTTTTAGAAAGTGGGCTAAATATGAACAGAGACTGGGATTCTGCCAATGTGACTAAGTGTGGGATGAGGAGCTAGCAAGAATAATTCCATTAGTTAGGTTAGGGATTTTGGCTGACATCATCATTCGGAGTTGTAAACATTAAGAGATAAAGATCTCATCCCTGTTCGTCCCCACCCTTACATAATGACAATAGATGGGCCGTAGCATGCAGTGCAACGTTGAGTCATTAAATGCTTTGTTCTGCTTGATAGCTGCCAAAAATGATTAGTTTGCCTTCTGAAATTAAAAATGCCAAAGCAGTATGATCCCACACAGACAGACGCTTTTCTGCAGGGCGGTTTCAAAGATTCGATGGCAAGATATGTATCCTTGCCGCGACTAGCTTAGCCCACAGTGATTCAGGGAGGCTGATGGTACTGTTATGTAACGGATTGGGAGGCTGCCAGCAGCAGAGGCCCCACAGCACTCTGTCAGGCTTAGAGTAGGAGGGGAGAGAGAAGAGGGAAGAACAAGACAGAGAGACAGATAGATCGAATGAAAGAGGAGGAATAAGCACAGAGGTAAGAGAAGAGAGTGAAAACATGTAAAATTAGAGTAAAAATGACTGCTGAACTGAACATCAAGACCAGGAAAAGTACTGTAAAACTGCACATGAGGAAAGCAAGGAAAGGGAGGGGGGGTCATGTTTCAGTCTAATCCAAACACACAGCTGCAGCAAATACAATCCAGCTGTGTGTCTCTTTGCTTTCCTGCCAGTGACTGTGTCATTGCATTATATAATCTCCTTAGTCCCAAGACAATCGAAAGCATTAAAACTACTCTAGTTTGTAAAAAGAAATATGGATAAGTGGGGCACAACAATAACTGACATCAGAGTTATGATACAACATATGATTGTAGTGACAACAGGAGTGTATGAGGAGACACGTTAACCTGCAGCACAGATTTTAGCTTTCCAATAAAATTACGAAACCTGCTGAATCTAAACAACAGGAGACCAAATGCCGTAGTTTTGAGTGAATGTAAACAGCTTTGGTAGTCTGATAAACATACAGGCAGAAACATATTTATGCAGCTGAGTTTTGCAAAAAGTCTTAATCTTAAATGTGTCAAAAACACCACACACACACACCTGCCAGTAACTTATGACTCACTAGCACACACTTATACACAAACACACCTCACAGCTCATGTCACTGTCAGGACGTGGACGTGCACTCACAGGCTTTGGTAGTCTTCCATTTGCACAGTGTGTCCTGACAGCACAGTATTTCAACAAGCACCAGCACACAAACACACACAAACACACACACATCTTTGATTTGTGATCCAGTAAATTCCTGTTAGATAATGAGAAGTGAGAGAGCTTTGCTCAGATTTGTTGCCTAAAGCTAAAGAAAAGCACTTTATCAGCTTCATAGGTCTGCCCGTAGCAACAGGAACGTGGTGACTGCACACCCACAGCAACAAGCCCACTCATGTAGCTCTGCGCGCTACTTCAGGGCGTGCAGAGCTCGCAACAGTTTTTTAAGACATGCAGCATGGAGCAGCTGAGCAGGCGAGCACATTTTGTCACATTGGCATTCACTGATATCACACTTCATACAAACAAAGCTCTATAAACATCTGTATATTCTCATCTCCACTTTTTAGAATTGCACCTACGTTGTGGTGTGTGATTTGAGCACAGCTGTATTGTACCGCAGCACAAGCTGTTGCACTTAAGGTTATTTTTTAATAAAAGGTGATTTTTTTTTAGCATGAGTAATCTACTGTTCTGCTTTTAAAACCATTCAACCTCACATTATCCTCCGCAGCACTCTACTTGAAAAAAATATGTGAATGTGATTTCAGAGACGACTCATGCACACACACGTTAAAAATTCCTTCTGTCACAGGTACAAACTTGGTTCTGCAGAAAACCCTCAGACACACAACCACACAAACAGAAAACACATACCCTCTAGTTAGTTTGTGCCTCGTCTCCAACTCAGCTCACTCTGGTGTTTCTGAATAATAGAGCAGCCATTAGCGTGTGACTCACCTGCTAACACGGACTGTGGCGCACATAACGTTGGCTGATGAGTGTAGCAGAGGTCACTGTGAGCTGACCGAGCTTCTGCTCTGTCATTAGAGTGACACCGATGCCAAGCAATATGCAGAGGAAAATTCCCTTTTGATGACAGCATGTGGGGGAAGCAGTTTGGGCTGTAGCTCTTCCAGGATGTACTGAATTTGAGCCATATGGGAAGCATTTTTAAGGACTCATTAATATTTCATGGTTTGACAAGGTCAGGAGCAACACTGAATATTTTAGTTTGATGTCCGAGCAAGTGTTAGAATTGGACTGTCCTCCCTGCACACAAACAGGAAACTTTGTTGATAGTAGATAGCATCAACAGTGTCACCAGATTTCCAGGGAAAACTTCGAGGGCTCAGCGTCTGCCTCATCAGTTCCTCACTCTCTTTGTCCGAAAACATGGACAGCGCTGCGTACCCGCGGTCAGAACACAGCTACTTGTGCTCATATTGAAACGATTGTGGTTATTAAGGACACGTCATAGTCATTCGATACGTCTGCATTCTCACATTCACATGCAATCCCTGTAGTTCTACAAAGGAGTGTGTGTCTTGCCTTTATTTTTTAGCCTCATTAATGAGCCACTCTCGGTAGCAACATAGTTAAAGATTGGAAAGGTTATCAAGCAGCAGAAATTGAGAGATAGATCTTGTTATCAGCAAATGCAAACATTCGAGATATCAGAGACAGGAGACAAAGGTGTGTACAGTACACTGAAGAGTTGGGCAAGGATGCCATTAAAGATTTTTTAATTACACTTCCACAGAAAATAAAAATTAGACAACCATGTCTCTATTAAAATCATTGTCAAATGAAAACCTTGCCATTTGGACTGCTGAAAAATGAACAGCTAGGGTTTTATTAGATGTTTGTATACAGTTGCATTAGGAGGGGGAGACAGGAAGAGGAAGCCTATAAAACACCAGAGTGCAACCTAAAAAACACACACACACACACACATAAAATGAGAGACTTTCTAGTATTTAGGCCAGTAAACCCTTTCTGTCCCACACTCATATGCTGTACACGTGCTCGTGCTCTCACTGTAACTTTGTAGTTGTTGTCTTTGTCTTTTTTCTCTTAATTACCTTCGGGCCTTTTTCTTGGTAGCCAGTCTGCCTGCTGATCTGTTGTCACAGAACTGAAATGGAAACCAGTCTTAAAGAAGAAAAGAAAGAAGGGTTTCCTCAGTAAGTAGGGCAGGAGGTTAGGGGGTTCGTCACAATAAAAATGATTTTCAGATGTTCAAGTTATGTAACAGTCTGTTACAAAGCCGTCATCGCTGGATAGGGAACACCCTTCTGTGGCTCTGGTACTCTGTTTTTCTCTGTCTGCCTCTGTTCCTTTTCTGAGAATCAAATTTTGTTGAACACAACCTCGCTTCCCCTCCTCCTCCATCTCTCTCTCTCAGTCCTTACTGGTTTACAGTGGAGGTTCATGTTACCAGATGCAAACAGCTGCCAGCTGGCCTATGTCTCTGTTTTTTTCCTCAACACTGGTGCTCTTATAAATGTATCTCACTCCTTCAACAGTACACAATTAGACCATTTTGTTACTCTTTTTAACTGACAAGTTGTTAGACAGGTGGCTCGTGCTGCTGCAGACTGGTCAGTAACTACTCACAAAGAACCTTTGACCATGTAGAGGGTACTGTGTTTCTTGCTCAGTGTCTTTTTTCTTTACCTACAACAAAATTTACTTGTGTTTGTATGGCCTTTACTTTTTATAGCCCTCTGTATTTTGGTATGTAAAGCACATGTGCTAAAGGCTCAGTTAGTGTTGGTGTGCATGTGTTTTTAGCTTATTGAACCCTTATTTCATTCCCTTTCATAGCTTTAATAAGTGACCTAAAAATAAAGTACAAGAAACAACTTAATCTGCCTGGTCAAAAAGTCCTCCGAAGTTAGATATTACCTAAAATGAGTAAAATATTCAAACCCTTTAAACTGAAAAATGGATTCTGTCTTATATATCAACATAGCCACACATTTGTAATGACAGATGTGCTAGAGTCTGGCAGGATTAGACATGATTAAAGGACACTGTAATTTATCACTTTATTGCTTATGAAAACATTCCCCTCACTGTAGTAATTGCTGAGATTTATTAACTTGATGTCATTGAAAAAAACAGCCCGAACAAAGCTACTAGCATTAGTGTGTGGTTATTTGCTTAGAGGAGATCACTTAGAGGTTTCCTGTGCGTTGACAAAGTATTATTAGCAGTATGTAAGGTAGGATCACTTTGGGTTGTCACAATGTTAACAAAGCCAACAGAACTTCATAGCCCAAGCAAACAAAATAGGACACAAGGTATGATAAACTATAGTTCAATTAAAAGTACTCTAAATATTAAGATCATGGAACTCTCTGAATTAAACAGATTTTCAATCAGTTTAAGATTTTGTCAAGGTGTATTTTGCAACTTCAGTCATTGTAAAAGTTCCACATGATTTATTTTTTGTGTGTGCATAACAGTGCTTTGTGGAAGATATTGTGGTAGTTATTAAATCAGTACAGTGCAAAACGTTACTCTGTCTTCCAAAGGAGCTAGAAATGCTTAGGTTATTCTTCGTAAACTCTGACAGCTGAAAAGAGAATAAAACATGAATTATCTCGGGAACAAAACTCAAGTGCTGCATTAATTCAGAAAGGTATCATGCATCCGACACTTCAGAGGTACTTGCACAATTGTTTCCTCTACAAACACATGCAGTCGGCTTGTAAGCTTTAGGCCGTGAGTTTACTTCCAGTACAAACACAGAGTGAGTGCAGTAAAGTGAGCGAATGAGTGCATGCTTGCTATAGCACCATTTACATTGGGGTTTTGTGCCTCATACTTTTTCCTTTTCTTATGATTACACACATGGCTGCCATGCAGCTAGCAGTGTCCACAGTGTGACTGCCTTGGTCCAGATACCTTTGACTTGAATCTTAGGCTGCATCACCTTGCACTTAAGAAATGTCAGTGGATCAAAACTAAGAAAATCCTGGGCCTGATGTCAGAGTTGAGTCACAGCCAAATGCAAACAATGCTGGTAAATTCCAAAGCAGAACGGTGGGGGGGAGACCAGGAAGTAAAGGGATAAAAAACACCTTCTGTTTTCCCTGCTGGAATGTTAATGGCTGGTCTGACCTGTAGTAGACTGGCACATGGCCTGGTTTGTTTCTCTGCAGGTTGGGTTTTGTTTGGCTTATCTGTTTATTGCACTCTTTATCCGCTGGTTGTGTTAGTAAACTTGATTTTGACAGGAAGAACGCCAGTTTTAAAACCCAGCACAGCCTGTAAAAATACAGCAGGCATTATTGCGTATGATGCCAATATGTAACCTCAAGTTTCCATACACATGATATAACAAAACTTTAAGCACCTAAGATTGAGGAAATACATTTTTAAGCCTTTTTCATAAAAATAAAATCTCAAACCTATTTTTTTGCATCCATCAATGGAAAAAAATGCCTAAATAAAAATAGTTTCGATTTTGAAATCTCCACACAAAGATAAGGATCTGTGAGGTCAAAGAACAAGTACACACACACCTCAGATTCCAAACACTTGATGCCAACTTTGGATACTTAGCACATTTTAGTTCCCACAATGTAAGGAGAGTATATTTGAATATTTGAATATTTTATATTTCTTCTTTTCTTTAAAAGCTAATCTAAAATTACATTAAGGAAAAGCACTTAATTCTCTGTCTTATTTAGTGCAGTTGCTCTTGATTTTGTTTTTTTTTAAGACCACTCACTTTTTGTATGATAGATTCTATTTTCCCTTAGTAATAATTGACTTGATCAGAGTTAAAAATGTTAGAAATATTTGTATAGTATGAACCAATTGCACATCTTCTTTCTTGAACAAGCAAATAGATTATCAGCTGCCAATTAAACTCTTTTTACTTTAATCAGGTTTGACCATTAGACATAAATTTATCCGTCAGCATTAAAATAAAATAAAAGTTACCGTGCCACCACCATTCTGCCACAACTCTCTAGAAAGAGGGAGATCTTACTTTAAATCGAATAGTGATATCACAGTAGTTTTTCATCTTTTGTAATCACAGTCATTGAGAAGAAATGAATAAATGAGAAGGTCTGAGGGCAGGAATCTTTTGACTTGCATGGTCTTGTTAGGGGGCGATAGTTCGGGCGGAAACTACTGATTGCTGTGGGAAGGTTGATGGAATGTGGTAGGATAATTGTTTTGGGCAGGTTGTGTCTGGAGGACATGAACTCCAAGGAGGTCATGATGTCCCACCACCAGGAAAGAAAAATAAAAATATTGGGACTATAATAGTTTTATTTCCTCAACTACTGCCATTTTTGAGGATGATAAAAAGCATAATTTAGAGGTCAGGTTGTACTTTTGCAGACTTGTACTTCATTTTGGCTAAAGCGAGGTCAGAACACTTATTGGACAAAAAATAATAATGCACAACCCTGTGCACAGTGTAACTCAGTGCCATTTTATAAGAAAACAGCAGTCAATAGTGTAGGTTATGATGACCATCTATCATCTCTGGGGGAGTTTTCTATAAATTTATATATCCACAGAAAGTTACTATTTCAGCCTTTAAGACCTTCATGCAGTAATTGCATCCTGTCTGTTTGCTAAGATGGCAATGTTTTCTTTTCGTTTCATTCCCCAAAGTGTTTTTCAGAGCCGAATAAAAAAAGACCCAGATAAGAATGTTCAAGGCCAAATAGTTCCAGTGGAATGTTCCCAAAGTCAGAACCATGACGAACTAATTTCTCTTGCTAAAGGTTAACATCGTCCCCCAAATTAATGGAAGTCAATGGAATATTGCACACAAACAAAATGCAAAAGCGTCATAGTAGTAGTACTGGTAGACAATTTAAACATTGGCAACCATCCTAGGAATCAGGCCTGTCATACTTAATTGCTCGTATGCTGTTTTTAGCTGTGCCAGCTGCATGGCTCTTGTGTTGTCGGCCAGTTGGTGCACCACAGTGGTACAGATGGAAATATAAAAACGAATTTTGGGTTGCTATGAATTTTGTACAAATATCCATGATAGTTCTGCAGTGACTTTGGTGATCCTCTCACCTTTCCTGAGTCCACCATGACCTTCACATTAGTGTTTTTGAGTTGCATCTCAGCAGCTATTGCACAGATTGCCGTGACATTTAAGAAACATTCATTTTACCCTCATTACTGTAAAACTGTAAAAGGGCAAAAGACTCAATAACAACCCAGCCTACAAGTAAGAGTACCGTCTGCGATGGGAACACAAAACTGATCTGGAGTTTAGCTCTACTTTTGGATGGGTTATGTACGCAGTCCAAGGGCACAATAACGAAAGTGAATAGTAGAGTTGCAGCTTTAGACTGCTAGTTTTGATAGCTGCCAGTTCACATCAGGTTTGGTCTTCAGAAGAAACCGTACTCCTCACACTTCACAGCAGCCATGCCATAAAGCCATAAAAATCCCCTCACAAACTTTACTTAACACCAGTCATCAAGGTAACAATGACAACAAGCAACAAATAATTTATATGTCACTGTTAAACTGTAAATTGATGTCCTCAAATGGCAAAATGCCACGTGCATTCGGATGCCATGTGTTTTGTTATGTAGAAAAGACAGATGGAATCACAAAATTGGAGTTGGTAAAAAATGGAGGAAATTTGAGGTGAAGTTAAATATTAAGCACTCGGGATGATTTTAAGAAAATAAACAGACATGTTTAGATGGTGTGTGTCACTTTATGATGTGGGCGCCTGTGTGTGTTTGTGTGTCACTTAGATAGGCTCAACCCACACAGCAACATCCTTATCCTTGTGTGTGTGTGTGTTGTCATCTCTGTGTTTCCTGCCCAGACTGTGAATCATGAGAGCAGGTGGACTTTAATCACAGACTCATAATAGACAGTTATTGTAGATAGCAGCCACCGTTTGTTCAAGGTGTCGGCTGTGTTTTCAGGTGCACTGCGGTCATGTGCGTGTCACCTGTGTGATGCAAATACTGCATTACTGCAGTGGTCAATCACTGTGTCAGATTGTATGCTGAGTTTTCAAATGTAATATTTATACTCAGGCCTTTGTTTTATTAACAGACCGAATCCTCTCTGTGCTGTATATTTAGTGAGATAAAAGGTATGAAAGCAATGTGTCCCCCTTGGTGTTATGCCTCATAAAACATTGATTCAGACCAAGAAATGCGGCTGAAAGGTTTTCATGCATGTGTATTTACAGGCTATGATGTGTGTGCCTCAGAGTAACTTTACCCTGCGAGCGCACAGGTGATACCAAGCTGAATATAGCCCCCTTATGGCCAGCTGGCCTTTCTATTTAAAACAGAGTAGAAGAGGGTGGGGGGTGCATCCAGGGACGACGTTTACCATCAGAATTCTGCAGGAGCTAGAGACAGTTTGGTGGAGTTTTCCCACAGGATTAGAGTCTCTGGTCCCACAATTTCAATGAGAGTCTCGTTCTTTCTCTAAATATATTTCATGAGTCTCAGAGTGGATGTGATGCCTTTTGTCAAGGGCAGACGGTTCATAAAAACTTTTCACAATCACAGTGGTGATTGGGTGTCAATCAATTATTCTAAAAGCGTGTGTGACTCGTTCTAGTATCAGATTTACCTAAGTGTCTTTGACAAAGGTCCATTATGTCGGATGAGGTCATCAGTGAGCGTAGCGCCATTTCCACATATCCAATAAAAACAGCTCATAATTCAACTGAGTCACCTTTTTTTTTTTTTTTTTTAAAGCAAACCGGGGTAGTCTGGAAAGTGTTCAAGAAGAGTTTGTCTCATTCACGGTGCTGGAATTTTGTTTTGTGTGCTCGGTGTCTGTGTTTGATAGGGGAAGAGGTTTTTGTATGTGGCCGCCCCCCTCAGCCTGGAACGGTGAATGAATGGCAACAGCTGAGCAAGGGAACTTTATCAGCAGCACTCCCCGCCTGTGTGTGTGTGTGTGTGTGCGCACGGATGTGTGTGTGTGTTTGAGAGAGAGAGAGGGAGAGACTCAGGAGGAGCTGCAACCAGAGCAGTCTCTCTGGGCACTCTTCTCTGGCGAGCTCACTGCTGTCCTTCTCTTCCTCCGCCACTGGCCTCCTTTTCAGTTTCCTCCCCTCAGCTCTCTTGTGCTTTTCATCCCAGCTCACCCTGTGGATTTTCTTCCCCTCCTAGTCTCTTTGGGAAACCTTTGCAGAGCAGAGCGGAGCGGAGCTGTCGTGACTCGCCGGCTACCACTGCAAGGGAAGGATAGAACAGGAGGAAGAGGAGAAAGAGAGAGAAGCTGAGACAGACCCATCGATTACTCTGTTGCAGAAGAGAGAGAAGCAGTGGGAGAGAAGAGGCGAGGCAGCAGCAGCCTTTTTCCTTATGTGGTTTTTGATTTAAAAGAAGGTTTTCTTTGACTTGTATTGGAGTCCTCTGAAGCGTTTGATTCTCGTCCTTTCCTTCCGAAAGAGAGAACAGCTAATTGAAAGGACAGCTGGTACAGTTTTGACACACCAAGGACTCTTCTTCTTTCCTCTCCTCTTCAGTCAAAACAGCGACATTGTGGAGTTGTGAGGAGGAACGCTTTTGAAAAACAAGTTCAATGTCTGCCAAATAATTGATCTCTATTCTGAATGATAATGCTGGACACCAACCATTGCCTGTCCTTTGAACCCTCCCCCCCGGGCTCTCCTCCAATAGGAGAAGACATGGAGAAGGCAGGACTGACGATGGATCATGACAGACATGTCTATCATAGCCTGAAAGAAGGTGGGCGATCTGAGACTGCACATACTCAGTAGAAACACAAGATATCTGATATGATTTGTGTTTATGGGACTCGGTTTGCAGGTTTATATCAGTACTTTATGGCTTCATATAAATAGTTTATGTGGCTTTGCTACAGATAAGTGATTTGATTCACTGGCCTGCGCAGGAGAGAAGTCAAAGACGTTATTTGTTCTCTCTGATTAACTTGTTCAGTAGACTGGACCGCCGTGTTAAATTAAGAAAGAGTGGGAATCTGCGGGAGTTCAGAGCTGAGCCTGATGTCAAAGTCACATCATGCATTACAATCAAATCAATGATTATATTCAGCATTAGACACAAAAATTCTTTCTGTGCATTCTTTAGGCCTTAAAAGAACCTGTTGAATGCATTTCTATCTTATAAAACATTCCATCAGCCATTTTAATTTTTTAAAAAATATATATATATTTCAGAACCTACATGATGCACCCATGTTTACTTGCAACCAGTTTTCTTCTTCCCTGTCTTTGTTTGCCCATCGCTGCTTTTCTTGGCATATTACCGCCACCTGTAGGTCTGTTGGATAATGGGAAGCCATTTGCAGGAACATGTATCGCATCACCTGTGTGTACAAAAACAAACTAAATGGGAATCCACTACTAGTCAAGAGGTTATGATCCAACTGAAGATACGAATGAAGATAGCAAATAATTAATAATTACAAATCCTAATTTTTAGCCAGACTGGAAGATGCTTTTTATCTTTTCATGTTTTGTCCTAATAATAGTACTAGTGTCAGACTAATAGTGTTTTAGTCTGTATCAAATACAACAATGTGACTCTTAATGCCCCCGTGCATTTTTCTATTTGGATGTAATTTGCCAATTTCTGACAAAACAATAGTAAAACAAACTTGCAAAAAATATTTTTCCACAGAAAGGAAAAAAATCAAAATAACTTCCAGAGACATAACAGCAAAAAATGTGTATATAGCCTTATTTGGATAAGTTAACAGTCAATGCACGAGTAAAGTCAGCTTCAGTTTGTTTATAACCAGCATTACAAGCATTGCAGCAGGGGTCAGAGCCATGGATGACTGACACCAGATGAAACAAACATTCCTGTGAGGTTACAATGATTAAGGAAGTCAAGAGAAAACTGGGGAAAAATAAATTTGAAAGAAAATGCGGAAGGAATTTTTTACCGTAGCACAAGAAAGACTAACAGTGTCACTTTGCATATATTACAGCTGTCAGTTAAAAAGCCAATCCCTGTCTGCTTTTTGCTAACTGCAGAACTAAGAGTGTGTGAGTGACAGAGGCTGCACGAAGCCAAGGAAGCTTTGGGAATTCATCACGTCTTCCTTGAACTTTAAGATAATTAGTATTCACCGCAACCCTTATTGTTGTCGTCTGGCTTCCTGGTACGGTGCAGCAGTGTGAAATGTGTTAATGGCCTTCACCTTGTGTTGTTCATGCCCTTTAGCCTCTTTCCATCCCCATCTATGTGTGAAACCTTTGCTGTGGTCAGGTACTACGTCCATCTCTCGGTTCGACAGATGCCATCAAACTGTGCCACCGTGCAAATGATGAGCTCATGCAGGAGAACAGACTTTCCAAACAGAACATTTCCAAAGCCAATGCCAAGTGTAATGTCAATGGATGCCGTCTGTTTTTGTTAGCTGCTTATGTGTCGGTGCAACCATGTCTGTTTCCATCTTTATGTGCCCACTTACTCACCCAGTGTGGGTGTAGAGTTTTCTTCCTTCATGTATCTCGCTATGGTCGGTTTGTGTAGGCTTTGCGGTGCCAAGCCCGACGGGTCTTTGGGGACGGTGACGAACTCAGACATGTTTAATCAGATCTAATGTCACATGAGCACAGCAGGATTAGCCTAGTTGGCTACCAGAAATTTGGCTCTACCTCTCTGATTTCTCCGTCTCTAACCTTAAAGCCAGCCCCTGGACCCCTTTTTTTCCAACTGCTTTAACTTTGTCAAGTAATTTATTTCAGTGTACACACACAGAATCCCCTGACTTCCATGTCTGAAAAACAGTTACACCAAGAAATGTTGGTTATGGTGTAGCAGTGGTACAATTTAATTGCTTTTCTTTGTTACATTGTTAAAAATTCAGATTTTTTACATCACTTTGGTTGTCATCAACTCTGACAGTCCTTTGTGATTGTGACATTTTTTTTAGACACTAATTGCTTATTTGAGAAAGAAACGTTTAAAATTGCATGACAATGGAAATAACATGTAGCTCTACATCATGCACCATATGTTCAAAAACAAATGGGATGACTTTTTTCAGAGAAGCGAAGCTCGGACTCTCATTGTGACTCTGGCCTACAGGTCCGCGTAGTTGTTAAAACAAGCCATCCTGTTACCAACAACAGTTCACAGGTTCGAATGACAAAGTGTTTTTGAGAAAGCCAGAAGTCCGTCGTTTACCACTGTTTCCTCTGCTTGTAGCTGCATCTGTTGTCTTTCTGTCTCCCTCTGTGTTCCTTTGCTCTAACTTTCTGTGACTGTAGAGGCCAGTTTTGGCTGTGGCCTAGTATCCCAATAAAACCGCCCTGCCTTTTCATCCTATTCTTAATTTAGCCAAAATGGCCTTCAAACCTGATTTGGATGAAGTCTTTGTCATGTTTGATGATCTTTTATTTTCAAACACTGATCTGTTAGCAATTTACAAATCATGAGCATTATTCCTGATATAATGTGAAAAATCACAGTAAGACAAGAGGTCAGAGAACATGTTTATATGTACCGCAGTAATCTGTTAACATTAAAACCTATGCTTAAGACCCACATTTACAAGCTGCTGTTCAATATCACCCATTTCCAGTATGATCAGCTAATTAATTTGAACACATTGATGAATCGTGATGTTCATCTTAATTCCATCCATCCACACTGTTGCCTCTGTGATGTCTCTCCTGTTTTAAGTCCAATATTCTACAAATGTAAAAACCCTATCAAAGCCCTATTTACACATATAATTTGCAGAGAAATTGGGTTTGTCTGCCAGAAATCTGGCTGTGTTAAACCAGGTTTCTCTTAATCCTTATGCCCAATCAAATTAGTCCAGTTTCTAGTTTAACTAATAGAAGAAGTCATATTGCTGCGGATAGTTGACGATAGCTACTTGTCTTAACTGCATATAAACACGGTGACAACAAAAGTTCCCACTCACTTCCCAATGCAGAGGTTACTTCATGATTAATAGCATTGTCCCTTTAAGTGTTTGGTTTCCAGTCATATGATATAGGTTTACCCACATCAGCCTACAGTTTTAACGCCACTGCAGCCTTTAAGACTAACACCTCCCCTATCACGTAAGAGGTGTCATTTTTACTGAGACTGCTGTGAGACTTCTGCCTTTCTTTTTAAAACCACAGTGAAAACAGAGTAAATAATGTCGGACACTAGCATTTTAAGTCTTTTCCCACACTAGCTACAAGCTTACCAATTTGCTTGGTTGATTAAAAGGTGGTAATAACCATTTTAAGCCATTGTTTACGGCTAATGCAAAGAAATCCAGATCACTTGAAGAGGAATAATAAGAGGAATGAGAAAAGAGAGTTCATTAGTGAATAAATAAGTGAACTGAAGTGTCCTGCTTGTGTGAAAGAATATGAGGAGGGGCATGAAGAAGTGAGACCGAGATAGAAGGAAAGTGTAAGATTCTCTTTCCCAGAATAAACCTCTTCCCTGAGAGTGCCAAGTGGCTCTGCGGATAATCCTGCACGCCGCTACGGCACGGTCAGAGTGTGTCTGCATGTGTGTTTTCATATTAATGTGTATGGGTGGGTAGGTGGGTGGTGATGGTGGGGGGGCTGCGTTCAGGCCACACGTGAGTCTACAGAATGTTTGCCCCTTGGGTTTGGTGCCGAGTGGAAATTAATCTTAGATGCTTCACTGGTGTAACATACACATGAACTCAGCCTGGCTGTGTTTAGGTCTGCGTGTTTACGTCGCTGACTGCGAGCTGACATGTTATTGCTTCCAGAGGGGAGTCTCTAGTGCTGGTCTGATCCCTCAAGATGTAGAGCATACTTCTCTTGTAAATACAACAGAGGAGAGCTGGGATCACCAGCGAGGGTTTAGAGCCAAGGAATGACATTAAGTTGCACAGGCTCTGACGTGAGTTCACAGTGTTCCTTGAACAGGCCTGGATTGTTTGTCATAACAGAGGGATAACACAGCAGCAGCAGCAGCAGCAGCAGCAGCAGCTTCGTATGGCGGCTAACCGCTTAGCCAGCCTGCAAGCACCAATGATGTCACTTATGTTACCGGGAAGAAACAGGTGCTGCTTGTACGGCAGACAACCCTGGCCAGGAATGCTTGGGAAGCCTTGGTGGTGGCCTAAACGTTAAACACACGTAACACACACATACATACCCCCCTTCAGCAGGGGACAGCTGGTTGCATATATAAAACAAGGGTCTCAGCCTGAGTGGAGCTGAGCTTAATGTCTGCAGCATTGGAAATAGTTTGCGTGATAACGTTTATTCCTTCCTCTGATTTTATCAAACCCTGTAAACTGAAAAACCAAGATAAGTGGTCAGTTTGTGTCACATCTTTGGTTTTAAAATGGAAACAGGCCGCTGCCAAGAAGCACAGTGAAACTTGAGAGCAGTATCAGTTACTTATCCAGCTCAAAAAAGAATCATAACACAAACAAATGTCTGCAGTGACAATGCTGTAGCTATTCGCTAAATTCTTGGTATGGTCAGCAGTGTGTTTGTTGGTGGCTGTCCTTCTGGCTGATTGAGGGGTCAGACTCACTTCCTTTATTTCTTACTGTGCTGCAATGAAACTGGTAATGAAACACAATGCACTTGCATGATCCTTCAGCTGTGATCCATGTAAAAACTACTCTGTAAAAGTCTTCAACTTGTTTCTAATCTAACATTTATCTATTAGAACTCAAAATTTCAGCCCAAGAGTCACTTTGAAAATTTGTTTGCATTTAAAAGTTAACAAGACGAGACCCAGTGGGCAGCACAAAGCACATGAACAGGAATTTTTGTGTATACGTAAAGGTCAACCACGGTCCAGCTTCTTTTGTCCGCTGCCGTGTTCCTTAAAACTCTCTCTCCTGGCCTCTGCGTTATGTAACAAGTGCTTCCTGTTTTAAAAATGACGTTGCAATCAGCCCATATGGGCTTTTTTTCCCTTACCTCCTCTCAGATTGAGTCTTGTTAGTCTGCACTTTAATTTTCCTTTCTCTGATTTTCTTTTATCTTTTTTGCTGTGCTGCTTCTTCTTTTTTTCTCTTACTGCTCCTTTGGTTTAGACTGACTTCTTTTTTTTTTTACAACATCTGCACACACAAAACTTGAAAATAGTGCAGGAACAGGAAGTGTGTTGCAGACTGCTCACACCCTTCTTGTACTCCGCCCCCCCCCCCATAGCTTCAAAAAGAAAGCACAAGCGAAGAAGGAGGAAATGGGAGGATGAAATAAGTCCTCTTCATGTCAGCCTAAATGTGTCTGGGTTCCTGTGCATGGTTATTAATCTGAACGTCGTACATGGGCAGCTGATCAGTGGACGAGAAAAGGAAGCTTTAAGAGCTTAGAACTCCATCACAGCAGATTCTTCCAGTCACCAGCAGTCACTGACTCTCCCCTCCTCTGTCTCCATGCAGTCCTCCAGCTCAAACTCCAGCAGAGACGCACACGAGAGGAACTGGTCAGCCAGGGGATCATGCCACGTAAGTCTCTGTTTAACTCTGCTATTCTCACACAATGCTTTTTCTCTGTTTAGACTGTATTCTGCAAACATACCTACCACACTGTCACTGTGGTTAATAACATTTTATCATAGACGCACACGTATGATGTACTGTTGCATATACAGCCAGTGATGCACATGACAACACTCACTAGAAACAGTAACTGAAGCAGTGTCTGTGCCTTTGGATTGTGTGTGAACCCATTGAGCAACAGACAGATGCTGTTCGATATTAAGAGGGTTACATAATGTTGATCTATGTGTGTAAGATTGATTGGTTCACGAACCAAGTGGGCCTTGTGTTGTAGATTATCCTCAAATATTGAACAGGGCACGTTGGTTAAACTGTGCCTGTCTGTGTGTTTGATGTCACAGTATCTTCTTGGATCACAATGGGCCTGTGTTATCGGTGCAAGTTTGTGTGTGTGCCCTTGTGTGTGCACTGCATGTGTCATATTTAGTAGTGTCTTAACACCACTTTGTCTTATCAAATAGGGCAGCTTCCCCTTCTCTGTATCCACTTCCTGTTTTCGACTTCCGCATAGCACAAGAGGCGGAGATAAATGGGTTTTTTTTGTATTTTTCTCTGTTTCTGTGGAGAACATAACTGTGGGCACAAACTATCAGGCCTTTACAAAGAAAACCTGCTGCAATGAAACTGGCTTACTTCAGCATTTAGTTACATGTACATGTAACAGTTCATCTCTTGAAGGGGTGATTGAGTTCATGGACTCAGGTTGAGGAATCAATTTTAGAAAACCTAGTACAATTGTTTTTTCACCCTGTCTCTTGACACATTAGCACATCTTGTCCAGTAGCTGTGGAGAATATGGATCCTTTCACTGTAGAAGTCAGTGTCTTGGACCTTTAGAAAGGGGTCCACAGACATCATCATCACTGTCAAAATGGAAAATACTGAGCTCCTCTTCATCCTGAGGAAGAGATAGTCATCTGATGGTACGATAAGTAAATAAGTCAGGTATTTGACAAGTTCAAGTCTGCATTCCTGAATGACTTCACAAAGGCCAGTGTTGAACACATTCACCTCTGAAGTCATTAATTTTGAACTTCCTGCATAATCACTAAAAGATTAAAAGGATGTGCACATAACGAAAGTTGTGCAACTTCTCTGGAGGCCATGAATTTTTCAACGACCTCTTGCATGGCAAAATGATTGTAGAAAACTATCTCCAAGTGAAAGCAGAAAAAACATATCAGATGACTTATTGGCCTTCCCCACCAATATGTTTTTGACCAAAAACAAATTGATTGGTAATCAGAAAGCTTGAGCCCAACTGGAACCAGACCTGGAGCAGGAACAGAAGTGGCCGTGTCAAATTCTGCAGGTCACTGTGCATTTTCTCACCCACTGTGCTTATAACAGTGGTTTCGTTTAAAACTGGTGGAAGCACATAACAGTTCGCTAGATAGACACAAGATTTTTGAAATCCAAAACAGAACCTGTTCAAGCACCAGAGCTAAATGGTAAATCTTATCAAGCCCCATTCAGACAGAAAAACTAAAGATGCACTGAGGAATCTAAGAAGAGGAGATGCAGTTGTCCTAAAAGAGAGTGTGGGCATAAAAAATACTTAATTTCTATATCCCGTGTCACTCAAAAAACAAAACCTGCAGTGTTTCTTTAACACTGGACTATTTTCAGCTGTTGTGTACTGGATGATTAAAGTTGAACCTGAATGAATTAGATGGTGTATCCAGCCAGCCTGCCCACTAAAAATGCACTTAAAGTAACAAACCTGGCTCAGTGTGCATTAGAAGTATGGGCTGGGCACAAAAGAATGCACTTAAGTGGACACTCAGACCAGGTTCGTGAACTGGTGAGAAGCATGGAGTCCATTTAGTAGTTACAGTAAATCTGTCTGTGTTCCTCTTATGTACCATACCTTAGCCAGACTGTTGAAATGGCATCTGGCAATTAAGAAATGTAGTAAAGTTTACTTTGAATTTACTTTGCTAACACACATAAAATATGGTGCAATAACAAGAACATTTAGCAAAAGTGCAAGCGCCAGCGCACAGATGTGCCTTGGGAATTTGAAAATAAATGCTTATCTCCAAGATGATGAATGATCCTTTCACTTAATTTATTATAGTGTTGATCTTTTTTGTTTAATTTATAGAACCAAACCGAAAGATCATTGCACCGCTAAGAAAGATAAGAGAAAGAAAAGGCGTGACTGATAGACGTGAAGATAGTGTGTGTTATCAAGATGATATTTTTCTCAAAACAGGATTTTTACATATTATGAGTGTTGCCTCGGAATCAGCAAGGTAAAGCAAAGACTGTTCGGCTGTCAGGGCCCCTGTTGAATTAGAGGAGGTTGTTATTCCAGCAAGAAGAGAACACTGTTATTTATCCACTCCCAGTGCAATCTTATAAAGATGATAAGAGTGAAGTTTAATGTTATTACAAAACTGTTGTGTGAAAAATAATTCTGAGCAGTTTTTAACAAAATTTAATGATATTGAAGTCTTTGTTTAACATTTTGTATTTTGAATGTTAATAGTATCATTACACGCCTGTTCATGTTGTTCAGCTGAAGAGGAGACAGTGCGAGCCGGGAACTGATGGAGGGTCAGTTTCTGCTGTGGTGTCAAACCCTCACACTGGTCTCACAGCTGTGGGTGTTATGAATGAGTAACTTTCCACTCGCCCTCTCTGTAACCAACGTCTAGGAGTTTTGGGGAAGGCACTTGTACTCCTACCTGCTGCTGTTGCAGTATGTCCTATTAACTGTGGACACTGGCAGGGTGTTCCTGGACCAAAGGGATGTACTCGCAATAATGATGCTCCCGTTTCTTGAGGGCAGTTGTGCTTTTACAGTCATACCGTGTAGTAATCCAAAAAAAAGTTACAGTATGTCTGAGCTGCTGGCTGATCGACTTGACTGCTCAAAGGTTAAATGTACAACCAGGGTTTTTAATCAGCTTCTAAAATAAATTATAAAATGTAATAAAATATCTTTAAAAGATTGTGGGATGAGTGTGAGTGTAAATGGCTCAAGGCTAAGATTCTGAGCAGTATCAGGTCATGTTCCTACTAATGAACACAAATTAGAAGAGGCTGTGTGAAGCTGCTGAATTAGTAGATTACATTGAGAAATGTGGCCAATTACTCCACTTGTCTGACAGGGTAAATCTCTTTTCTGTTGTGTTTGACTGTATTGTAATTGTTTCTTCTGTGTTTCAGCATAGTCTAGATATGCAAAACAAGTGCTTATTTTATTGTTTCTGCTAATTGCACAAGTGTAATCTAAAAGTTAATGTGGCAGTGATACAGGCCTGCTGTCTGGGCATTTAGTTTGGACATCATTTTATTCATGAACTACAGAAGAAAATGTCAAATAGGACTACAATAACGTACAAACCAAGCAATAAGAAGGTGACTCAACAGAAATAGAGATTAGGAAGAGCTCATGTATTTCCTTCAAAAGGGTTTGGGTTACATAATGTCAGATGATGCAGTTGTTTTCAAATTCATCTACAAACTTCTGATTTTAATAGCTAATATCAATCGAACCTTTAGTTCACAAGCAAGGAGCATTTTGTTCACAAGTTGTTCGGTTTCAGTGGGCGGTGACAGTGACAGGCAGCTCACCAGTTGTCTGTTTTGTTGTGATGTAGACCGTCGGTTATATCACAGCTGGTATGTAGGTCCTCTGCTTTAAACGTCAGGGGTTGTTACATGAAGAATGCCTCTCACCTCCCACCCAGTCATCTGTGGCGCACATACAGCTGAACTGACACCCCCTTCACTGCAGCCAGAATGTCCACACTCACATACCTATGGCGGAGATTTCACCAGCTCTTGGCCAATCAGATGATTGCGGTGTTGCGCCATTGTAACTGCCACCGTCTGCCCAATGTCCTTCCCCAAATAGAGAGAACAGCTTTGCTTGTCTCTGTTGAGTGTTTCCAAACTCCCACGGTGGCATTTGAACTGAAACTTTCTTATGTTAAAACTGTAAATTTAGGATTAAAATTGATTTGTATTAGAAGAAATCTACACAATGGAAAAACTGACACATCGCTTGAGACTACAACCAGCACAGCTGGAAGAAAAGTGGGAGAAATGGACATTATTCAGAACCAAAAACAACTAGTTAATTGCAATGAAGACACTATGGCAAAGGATGAATTGCTGGAAATTTGACTCCCAAACAAATATTATTTTTAT
>JAPZDY010000014.1:18467269-18496158 GCA_029783645.1 Ctenochaetus hawaiiensis | reverse complement strand
TAGCTGTGTAATTGCAACATTCGGTATCCACACATTTGTGTAATACTGTATTTCAGGGTGAGTGGATAGAAAACACAAACTATATACAGGTCCCTTTTTCAAAGTGGTTGCTTTACTGTTTCATTCGGTTTGATTCTCCTTATTTTACAGCATTGAAAGTAACATTACAGATTTGTTATGTTTATTCCCAGTTTAAACTAGTTTTCAGCAGGTTAATTTGCCGCAGCTCATTAAAGACAGACTACAAAAGAAAATACAGAAACAAGACAACAGTAAAACAGAAAAAGCAACACAGACATTACAGAGCAGACGGGGTGTAAGAGATGGTATATAGCAGTTGAATAAAAAACATGATAACAAAAGCATACAACCCTTGACTAACAGCTCTGTTACAGGAGTGGCACAATAACACTGTTTGGACATAGCCTTATTATGAAACAAGGTAGCACATTTACCATTGTATAACTTCTCTAAACCCTGTCAGCTCTGTTTAGCAATCCTCGAAACAGTGATGATTGTGTGTGACTGAAACACGTTGTGAGGAAGCAGGGACTTTATCCAGTTTTGTCTTCTAAAAATTCCCACGTTCGAAGTTTGTAACAGAGAGCTATGAGGGTGTTTCATATCATATGAAAATATTTGCTCTCTGCTGTAGATTCTCCGAAGGGAGCCGGGGGAGAGAGCTCGTCTTTGGACGAAGACAGCAGTGATGCTCCGTCACCGGACCAGCTGACCAATCACGACTCTCCTCTGAGCGCCGTCCCTCAGCTGTCCCCCTCTGACATGCTCACCCAGAACGGGGACATGTCACCCTCACAGGTACCACCGCAGAATTCAATTTAAATCAAATCAAGAGAGTTGAAAAAGGGTCACTTAACACTTATTAAGGCAAAACAAAATTTAAATGAGATCAGTCTTCCATGAAACAAAGCAATTGATGATAATCATTAACCAGAGTTATGTCTCCTCAGTTCATCACACAGTCCCCTCCTCCACCACCTCCACTGCCTCCTCCTCCCCAGGTGAATGGGTCAGACTCCTCCCCTTTCCCAAAAGTGACAAATGGGATGACACTGACCTCGGTGAACTGCCGCTCCTCTACTGGACAGGTCAAGGTATGGAAATGCTTTTTGATTTTTTCTCTCTCACCACAAGCACGGAACTATAAAATATCATCCTGTTTCGAGTTGAGCATCCTGCAGATTTGATGACTTATGAATAAATCTGACCTTAATCTCCATTTGTGGAGCAGCTATAACTGGCTAACCCTCCCTCCTCCCTTCATCTCCTTGCTTCCTCCACCCTGACCCCATTTCTCATGGCTTCTGTCAGCAGTCTCAGGCTAAGACGAGTTCAGACCGTCCTCCACAGAGACCTAAGAAACCAAAGGACAGCAAACCCAAGGTCAGCAAGCGCTTTCACTCGTTTTCATTTAATAGGTGCAGGAAACAGGATTTTACATGTGTGACTGGGTCAAAGAAAACTGATCCTCAAATTTGAAAAATTTCCTCGCCAAATTTGAGAAGTTGTTAGCACATATTTTTAAGCCAGCTGTGTGACAGTATTTCATTTTTAATAGTTAAGAATGTGTTTGTCAGATTAAACCAAGCATGCACGTATTGTAAAAGTTTTATTTGGAGTCTTCCAAATGCATTTTGAATCTTACTTATGGGACCAGCACAGAGATGTCTTTTAACCCTCTTGTCTGCTGGGTGCAGGTGAAGAAGCTGAAGTACCACCAGTACATCCCCCCGGATCAGAAGGCAGACAAAGAGCGCCCGCCCCAGATGGACTCCTCCTATGCGAAGCTCCTCCAACAGCAACAGCTCTTTTTGCAGCTGCAGATCCTCAACCAGCAGCAGCAGCACTACAACTACCACACCATCCTGCCCGCCCCGCCCAAGTGAGTGTCAGGCATGACTGTGTGTGTGTCTGTTAACTGGTTTTAACTCAGTGGTTTTATGCAAAGACACAGTTAGTCATCCATCCTCCTTTTCTGCCCTCATATTAAACCAGTAACAATTACTTGCAAGCTTTTTTTTCATGACTTCCTGTCGTCTCCTTTTCGACCTTTTCTGCCATCATATTAGTGTTTTTTTTAAGTGAGTCTGTTTAGCCTGAGGCACAAAGCAGAAGTAATGCTTGATAATCACTATTTTTATCTCTTCACACTTAGCTTCTGTAGTAAGACAATTAAAATGTTTTACTTTATGTAGTTTTTAAATATGAGGTCACTGATGCAATAAAACTTCAAATGCCAATGATGTTACACTTATTATGTTTTTGTTTCAGAGAATTAGAATAAAAGTAGGATGAAAACAGCAATATAATTGGTTTATAAAAAGCATGATCAAGGAACATTAAATCAAAAAAAAAAAGTAGTTCCTACTTTTCTATACATCGGTTTTTAATGTTAACCTGTTCTGCTGCACACACACTGTGGCCTTACAGTTTGCTTTTATAAACTTTGTGGTTTGACTTCACTGTCTTCTGCCTTTCCTCAGGCCACCAAGTGAGCAGTCTCCCACGACCAACTCTGGCCCCTCCCCCTCGCGCAGCGTTCCCACGACGACCACCCCTTCACCCTCTAATCAGAGTGGGACGGCCCGTCAGAGCCAAACTGCAGTGGGAGGAGCCAAACCGAGCACTCTGCCAGCCAACCTGGATGAGTTCAAAGTGAGTCAAACAGAGAGCTACGTCCGCTGTCTCACGTGCACCAGATTATGTTTTTATAGCATTTTTTTTACAGCACGTGTTTTGACTGTCACACATTGAAGCCGTTCAGGAAGGTAGTTGTAAAACTTTATTGCTGAATAATAAAATGATTCTTCTGTAAATCATAAGTGTTTTGATACACAAAGTCAAAGTTGGTGAACATGTTAGCAGACCTCCTGCCTAAAATTGAATATATGCTCTAACATCTCAAAAAGATTTTGCCAAATTTTGCTGTTTCATTGATCTAACTCCCAACACACCTGTATAACTTCTGACAGTCCAACTAAACTATTCAATTCCAAACTGACTGAAGGCTGATCTGTTTTTGGACAGTTTGTTTAATTTTAAAAAACTGGGCCCGGGAAGATTGGAGGGACTGCATTTTGCTACATTTTCCCTTATTAACCGCACAAAAAATTAGTGACTCTCTGATTAATCTTTGGCCCTCTTTGTTGGGTCGTGGCCTCAGGTTGAGAACCAATGAACAGACTCTTTTTCCGCTGAACCCCGGTGTTTTTCTCCTCATATCAGTCATTGTGTTTCACTCTGAGTCAGTATGTAAGCAAGAGTACTGATCTGGTTTCTCATCCTCCAGGTTGCTGAGTTGAAACAAGAGCTGAAATTACGTGGTCTGACAGTCTCCGGCACTAAAAATGATCTCATCGAGAGGCTCCGCAATTACCAGGAACAAAATGGCAGCACCACAGTGGTTTTGAAAAATGGCATCTCACAGCTCGGCCAGCATTGTGCGACCTCAGCTGCCAGCGCCATCACATCCACTCCAACCACAACTACCACCCCTGACCACCAATCAGGAGACAGTGGCATTAAGTTAGCTTTGTCATCATTGGCTCAGGTGGTTCCTGGGAGGGTCATGCGATTTGGCAGCACCAGCTCCAGCCCTCCTGTGTCCCCAACTCCATCTGAGAGGTCTCTAGCTGGGATGAGCCCAGATGAGACGAGCTGTAATGGAGACATGTTTGGAGAAATGGTGAGATCTTTATGTAAAGATGATATTGTGAAGTTGTGTTTTCGACAATGATAGAACATCTTGTTTTAAGCCTTGTCCTAACATTCTTCTCTTGCTCTGTTGTCCTTCAGGTGAGCTCCCCTCTGACCCAGCTCACCCTTCACCCATCTCCTCAGCACCCATCAAATGTCTCTCCGCTCTCACAGGCTCTCTGTAGGGTCAAAGAGGAGATTCAGAGCTCATGCAGCCTCTCCAGGCCCTCAGTTACATCCCATCAGCCACCAGAGTCCATTTCTGGAGTAGCCATGGACACCATGGATAAGGACCAGATGCTCCAAGAGAAAGACAAACAGATCGAGGAGCTGACCAGGATGCTGAGGCAGAAGCAGAGGCTGGTGGAGACCCTTAGGTCCCAGCTGGAGCAGGGCAAGATGGCATGTGGAATAGTGTTGGAAAAGGAGGGGAGTGAGAAGAGCAAAACATCCCCAGAGGTGAAACTTCAAACTCTGATAAAAGCCTCAGCCATTCAACCTCCCACTTTCCCTAATGGCATTTTGGTAAAGGTAAAAAAGGAGGTGGAGCTTGAGGAGGGGATGGAGGGAGTGACAGAGGAGGCCCAGGCCAAGAAACCGGCTCAGCCCATGCAGTGCTCTCAGGAGACTCTGCTCAGGCTGCAGCAGATCCACCGGCTGCAGGTCCAGCAAGCTGAACAGCAGAAACAGACGCCGCAGCAGAGTCAAGTGCAACTGCAAAAAGTGGTAGAGGCCAAGCCAAACCCTCAAAAACTACAACAGCAGAAGAAAGAAACCCAAATCCTGCTTCATCAACAGCAGCAACTGCAGCAGCTCATCATACAGCAAACCCAACAGAAACAGCTCCAGGCCCAGCAGAAGTTAGCACAGCAGAAACTCGCTCAACAGAAGCTCAGTCAACAGAAGCTGGTGCAGCAGAACCAGCCCAAACAAACAGCAGTTCAACAGAGCCAGCAGAAAAACCAGGTTCAGCTGAAGCAGGTTCCGTTGCAGATCCAGAAACCTGCAGTGAACCAAAGCCAGCAGAGGAAGCAGGTGAAGGCTCAGCAGAGGCAGCAGCAGAAACAGCAGACGGCAGCTGTCACCACGCAACAGGTAACATCCCAGCAGCTCCTGATAGTGAAACATGTGGCCACGTTCAATAACAAGATCAGCCCTTGAAAGCTGGAAGCCAATAAGTTTTTAATTGTTTTTATTGTTTCAAATCATCAAATCAGGTAGCTCCAGTCTTCATTAACCAACAGAACGGCACTCAGATCCACACACAGGCCATTTCATTAGACCTCCTCAAGGCAAATGGCACACCGACACTGGTCACCGACAGCAATGGCAACCACTACCTGATCGCTCTCACCAGTAACACCACAGAGGGACAGAACGGGGTGTCCTCATTGGCCAAAACCAATGGACGCATCACACTGCAGGTAGAGTAAAAACTGAGATTCTCTGGTGTGTTGGGCCTTGGGTTAATGACATGTGATGTAATATTTCCCCTGCTTGTTATCCTTTTTTAGAGGTTGCAGTCGACTCCAAGTAAACTCCCCAGCACTGACAGCCAATCAAAAGGGCAGCCAGAGGCCGAGCCTGTGAGCCAGCCAATCAAAAAGGTGCAACATGAATTCTGTATACCTTATTCTGACACATGCTTTTAAATTTGTTCGTTCAGAGGTGTGATCAAACACTTGTGGGTAGCAGAGCTGTAGGTGAGAAACTTATGCATATGCACACATACCAGTGGTCACAGAAACATGTTTAACCTGCGTGCTGATGATAATCAAGTGCTCCGACTTAAAATACTTACTTGTGAAAGCTATTGCTTCTACCTGCTTCATGCTTTACCGTGCAAAGGTAAAGTCTCAGAACTTTCCATCGCGCCTCTCATAGCATTATTGTTACAACATGATGTTAACAACACACCCAGTCTTTTGCTTGACCCCTTATCAATTATGAATGTTAATGGTCACACACTAGATTTATTTATTATTCAATTATTCAAAAAGTATAACAATATCATAAACACTGCGTAAAGGGTCAAAGTTTAAGAATAGGTTATTACAAAGCAGAGTTTATCTTAATAAATTTACTGAAACTTTGCCAAGTGTCAAGCATTAATTCATGAAATTAGTTTATCAATATCTTGTAAGTTTGATGTTTTTTTCCTTCTTTTCCTCTCTCTTTATTTCAAAATGTCTATTAACAACACTGACACTGAACCAAAAAATGCACAGATTGTGTGCATGTAGGTACAAAGCGTAGTGAGACATTCTGTAGCAGCAGCAGCAGCAGCAAGATGCTTCTACCAAACAGTACCATCTTCCTGCCACAAGATGTCGCCACTAAAAGTTTAAATTCAAAATCTCATAGGCTGTGGACTGAATTGAAATTAGATACTGCTGTCGGTTATTCACAGGGACTTTACAAGCCAATCACAGTTGAGTATCCATCATATTGATGTCTGTTGTTATACAGTCTAAATATGTCTTTGCTTCTGTTTTCACTCAGGGACAGAAGGCGGCGCTGCACGTAGACACCAATGGCGCGCCACAGCCCAGCCTGTCAGTCACCGCTCCGCCCAATCTGCAGCCTTTCTTTGACGACATGTCAGACAGCGAAAGCCAAAGCAACTTCTCATCTCTCAAGGTAACAACACCCCCGCCCCCCCCAATCCTCCTTCACTCCTGATCATCTTCTTCATTGTGTCGTCTCTGCTGCGCGGGCTTCTTCACATGTAAACCTCATTAACTTTTTCTCCTTGTTTCTTCTCTTTTCATCCCATCCCTTCATCACTCCATCGGGGCAGAGAGAGGAGGTGTGTCTGCCTTACGACCGGCACACACTGTTCACCCCTCCCTCTCCCAAACCCAACACCTCCCTTCCTACTCAGCGCTCCAAAGTATGTCCTCTTTCTTTCCGACTCTCCATCTGTTTCTGCTTCCTCCTCCATTTTCCACCTTAGCTTCTCACATTGTGGGCAGAGACGTAGCACTGGTGTTGTGTTTACTGTGTGTAATGCTAAACTGTGACTCTTTTTAATATTCATGTCTAACTTATAGGAAATTCCTGTAATGTGTAAGATAATGCAAGAAATATTTTTCTACTTTTATAATGTTTTAAACGTACTGGTGGTGCTCACTAAAAGACAAAACTGTTTAGTTAGTGAGAATGTGTGTGTATAAGTTCTTTGTAGAGAAGCCGCCTGCCATTAGCTTGTGAATGTTTTTATGAGCAGATAAATGTTTACTAATGGAAAGACCACTAAAGAGTTGTATAAATGCAGACCATTTGCATTTAAATTTAGCTTTATATTATGTCCTTACATCTACATCTCACAGAAACAAGATAAAGGCTAAACAAAGAGCAGAAAATGCTAAGTTCATGGCTGTGTTTTGCTGAGTCTGTGTTTTAGTTTGTTGTGGAGAAGTTTCTGTTAACGTGTGATTGTTTGCTGACTGGCAACTCCTCCTCTGTCAGCAGGAGAACGGCGTCAACAGTCAGCAGATGGACGACCTGTTTGACATCCTGCTCAAGAGTGGAGGTAAAAAAAAAAACTGTTACAAACATTCATGACAGAAAAATAACATGAATCCGTTGTCGCCTGTGCTGATGACGCATCATCTCTCTGTCTTCCATCAGAAATCCCCGGCTTCAAGGCCAATCCGGACCCTTCCCTCGCCCCTCTCCACTCTGACCCGCCCTCCCCAGCTTCTCCCCCATCACCCCTCCACCTCTCCCCACCCACCCCCACGGAGTCCCTCATCTCCCCTCAGCCATCTGTGGGTGAGCCTTGCACAGGCAGCGGACGCCTGGAGGACTTCCTGGAGAGCACCACGGGCGCCCCACTGCTGGGCGTGGAGCCCGACGGCGGCCTGACGCTGATCGACGACCTTCACAGCCAAATGCTGAGCACACCCAGCATCCTGGACCACCCTCCCTCCCCCATGGACACATCCGACCTGGGCTTCTCCCCGCACTCTACAGGGCTGGACTTTGGTGACCCCACCCTAGACAGCATGGACTGGCTGGATATATCCATGGTGGGGAACGCCAGCGGAGGTAGCAGGAACGGCACAGGTGGAGGAGGAGGAGGAGGAGCTGTGGACGGGGGGACGAGCCTGGCCCCGCTGGCGCCTCACACTCCACCGAGCGTCTTCTCGGCTGATTTTCTGGACAGCACGGACCTGCAGCTGCACTGGGAGTCGTGTCTGTAGCCCCGCGCATATCATGGACTCGCGCTGGCCAACACTGTGTACAGGCTCCGTCTTTATTTCATGCACATACAGAAACCTTTTCTATGCTGTCTCTACCACTGCGGGGGTCACTGGCACATGCAAACTCATAAACACAACACACACACACACACACAGTTACACATTTTGCCCTGTCTTCTACTGGCTGTTACTGTATGCAGAATGAGGTGAAATAAACAAACTAAAGCAGTTAAAGAACTGACTTAGTAGAGAGGACTTGAACTTGATGGATCTGAAGTGGACTTTTTGAATCTGAACTCTGTGGAAATCCATGCAGCAAAATGTTCATTTCCTGTGTGCTGATCTGCATTATGAGCAGGTTAAAGCAAAAAACAGGAAACTTAACTACAGGTCATTATAATGCAACATTTCAACCCTTGGGAACGGTTTTGACAGGTTAGAGCAGGAGGGACTGTCAGTGGCGTTTACTCGGGTTACTCAAGATAGCAGAGTGTGTGTGTGTCAGTGCCTCCTAAACTTTGCACTTATGCTGAATCTGATTGGTTTAAAGGGGGGGCATTCAGGCCAACAGCGGGATCTTAGCGCTGTCTGGTGAGGCTGAGCAAAAAATCACCGCCTGTTACTTTGATCAGCTGAGCCGTTGGTCGTGTTAATAGAAAGGCAGCTGTTGGTGACCTCGTCGGCTCACCATGGCAACCTGAACCCTACCCGCACTAGTCAAAAAAAAAAAACACAGCTGTCATTGGTCGACAGTTGCTCTTGGAACGAACCATATCAGTGGCAACAGTTTGAATTGAAGCCTCATTGGAGGTTGCGTATTATTGGTAACATTATGGTAGACCACTATGTATTGCTGTATATGGGGTGTATATTATCAATTGTCCATATGACTATTTTTCTTTGCTGGTTGCTTTAGAGTCAAGCTAGCCGGCTGGGGAACATAGGGTGAGGGCGGGGCTTCCAAAAACTCTTGGACCTTGTCATTTTTTAAAGAAAAAAAGTTAAAAAAATAAACATACTATAAAAACTCAAAGGATGTGTCTGTTTTGTTTTTTGTTTTTTTGTATTATGATCACAACGGATATAATAAAAGGTGTCCTATATGAGGAAACATCTGAGCTTGCTTTATTCATGCTTATTGATCACTTCATTATTTATTTCTAACTATTCTTAAATCAATACTGATTCTGTGTTACGTTTAGATTCAAGTAATTCAAGTAATTGTAATAATGAGAAAAGACCACAAGGGGGTGCCATTGGAAAGTAATCAGCTGTCTCAAACTATCATTTAAAGCTCATGTGGATGCTAACAGGTTGGTGTAAGATGAATAAATGATGCTTCCCTGCTCTTCCACAAGTTACACCTGCATCTCTGAACTAACAAAAAACTTTTGGTTCCCTCATGTGGAGATCCACTTGAAAAAGACAGCTCAATCTCTGACCAAACCCAGGTGGGTTGCATTGTGGGAAATGTAGGTACAGGCTTTTAACAAGGAAGAAGATTAAATCTCTGGTCCTGCTGGAGTACTTTAAAACAAATCTTGACCCTAAACACACTTTTCAAACTGATACTAGAGATGTGCTATAAAAATTTCTTGACACTGGTGTTTTTTAGTGTGTATTTCCTTTCTTTTTGTAATTTTGTTTTCTTTAGAAAAAACAGCCATCCACAACTAGGTTTCTCATTTTTTGGTTATTTCCTGCAGGTACAGATTAAGAGCGAAAAAAGGTGACAGTGATCTAAAATATCAGAGGTAAATGTTGAACCAAACATCAAGCATGTCTTTCTAGTACCACCATTTCCCTCCAGCATGAAGCTGCAGGGAGAAATCCCACGATGAAAAGAGGCTAATTTCTACCCACAGACCAGCATTAAGGGGAGAAGTGTTAGTGATTAGAGAGCTCTTGTTTTGTACTGTGAGGCTGAAGTGACCTCTTCATCATCATCTCCTCCTCATTCTTTTCTCTGTAACACCGGCCTCAATCGAGAACTAATGCCCTGTTTGACTCATTCACTTCGTTCCTCCAGCCTTTCAAGTTTCACTCAGCCACCCCCTCATCGTCTCTCAAAGACTCTGATGAGCCCTCTCACAAACACACACACACACACACACACAGATATCCAATGCACAGCACGCAAACATGCAATCAGCTCAGTACGCTCTTATAGATTAACTTCACACACACACACACACACACACACAGACACACACACACACACACACAGGTCACTTCAGCTCCCCAGCGCAGCATCAGTACCTTCTCTCTCTCTCTCTCTCTCTCTCTCTCTCTCTCTCTCATACACAGAGCAGATAAAAGTCCTGAGGCCATGCCACTAATTAACTACAGTGAGCTCCAAAGGGCCGCAGTGCCACGAGGGCTAAAGATCTCCTCTGTATTCAGCATGGCGCTGACAGGAGGCCGCCACCCTGCAGCCAGCACACACACACATGATTTTTATTCACACGTGCTCAGAAAAACCTTTTATCACTGAAAATGTCAACACTGCAAGAATTAAAGGAAACCCTCCAAAAGACGTTTCAAAGCTCTCTTTGCTGGAAAATCGTTGTGTGTGTCAGAGGGGTGCCAGGGAGGATTTTCTCTAAGAAAATATTTAGCATTTAGCATAGCACTGATTTTTGGTGACTTCCGTTAAAGGATTGGTCAGATGTTTGGCTATAAATTCTGATTTGTTCTCTTGCTGAGAGAAAAATAAGAGAGTCACTCTGACTCATGTGCAACTTGCTAGAAACAAGAAGTGAAGAGCTCAGCTTAGCATAAGGAGAGGAAATGAGTAGAACATTTATCTGGCTTTCAAAAAACTACAACTACCAGCACCGTTAAAGCTTACCATTTAACCTGTTATTTGTGAAGTGAATGTGCAGGAACTTTTTCTTGGCAACCAAATGTACTGACTTCCTGAAGTCCTGGCTGGTTGTCTGGCAACCTCGCAGTGATGATTAGACTCCAGAAACAAACCATATTATTTATTATAGATCAACTAAATCATGTTTTTTTGAAGAGGAGGCAAATCGTGACCACACAAATAGTTTAACAATATTTTGAATCTATGGTTTTAATTAACCTTGTCATGAAAAAAATAAAAAACTTACTTTTTAAATGAATTTAGCTTGATTTTAGACTTTTACTATCGATGTCTTTTGATCTGCAAATCAACAGTGTGGTATATGGTGCTTCGCCAGTGGTTGAATGGTGATTGTGTTTCATTACAGAAGCTAAAGAAGCTCAGAAGCTAATCACAGTCCAATATAATTTACATGTGTGATGTTAGAACCTGCAACCACATGATGGGCTTTACAGTTAACATATAGTGTGTGAAACATTTGGGATGAAAAATAGTTGCATTGTCATACATTTTTAGATTTTTAAATGGGTTGGATGAAGAAAATGTGAATTTGAGTACTTTAATGAAGGTAACTGAACTTTTAACAAAAGAATTAGACATAGACATATATAATATTTGAAGTGTTGTAAATCTTAAAAAATGTTGCAGGTGATTCTAAAAAGTAAACTAATGATGGTTAAACACAGCAGAATGTTAATAGTGAATCAAATCAAACAGGTTTGTCCCTCATTAGTGTGGGTCAGACTAACAAAATGCTCACAGGTTTCACAATGCTGCTCAAAGCATCAGCCCAAAGTAATCAATTAAAACTTTTAAAATTTGCTGTTTTATTTAGTGGTAAACATGTCGGAATTAACCACCTTTTCCAAGACCTTATCCCCCCACAATTTGTGGATTTGTTCTTTGTGCTGTTTTTTGGCCAAGAAGGGGCTCTGGGACTTGTACTGTCACCAGCTTTGCTGTCTTGTTGGTGTATCATGGTATTAGTAGTGACAATAGAGATGGTTTCTCCCTTGCAGACTATAAGGTCATTAAATTTTGTGCGTCAGCCTTAGTGCATCCAGTTTCTAGTTGTTCAGCATGAGTTGCACAAATCCAAAGCCCAGTATGCATATTTTTATGCATGGTGGTTCAACTGAACCATTCATGTGGTTTTAGAGAGAGCAAATGTTTCTCTTTGGGCCTCCATTTTCCTTTTTTTGTGTGTGAAGTTGCATGATGTGAGAGGAGCAGTCAGGTTTGGGTGGATCCTGCTGCGTCTGAGGAGCCTTTGATAGCAGAGGATGTGAAGGATGACATTTGCACGGGCAGGGGGAAGGTAGAGAGGGGGTGCAGGGGAGGGAAGTGGGAGGCAAAGAGGGAGGAGGGAGCTGAGAGAATAGCAGGAGTGTTTTGTTCTACACCTGTTTGTTTGAAAGACGAGAGTTTGTGGGAAACAAAAAGGCAGAGAGCGAGACAGTGACAGAGGAGGGGGCACGCACAGAGCAGACAAACACAGACACTTTGAACCTGCAAAGCCCTCTGATCCTCACTCTGAACATAACACAGCGTAATTACAGTCTCTTATTAATTGTTAGGCACAGGTGTCAATTTGTGTTGTGGCTGTAACTGAAAGAAATGCCATAAACAACTATGAATAAACAGCTTTAAAGCAATAAATCCAAAAAGATGACTGCAGAACTGACTTTAGAGTTAAATCAAAATATCTGTGAGACTGTCTTGTGAAAAAAATTTAGCTCAAGTTTAATGAAGATGTGCTACTAATTTATAATTAGTATGGTGTTATAGTTCTCTACACTGCTAATGGTTTTAATATACATCTATTTCTGCAATAACATACTTAAAGAAGCTTACATTTTGGTATATTTTTTGTTAATTTCTGTAATTTTTGTTACATTATCCCAAATGTTTCTAACAATGTTTAAACTCAGAGAAATTTGTGCCTTTTGTAGCCTGTTTCCAGGTTTCAGGGTAACAGAAGTCATGGAGTTAAACAGGAAGTTGGCAAACGTGCCTAAACATTTACGTGAAGCACTGAAGTTTTATGTCATAACATTAATAAAACTTCAATGCTTTTCTTTGAACAATTTCTGAACATTTCTGTCTTAGTGAGTCAGATTTTCATCTGCAATGGTGACTTTTAACAATGAAATAAAAAGTTTTAACAGAGAGGCCTAGAGACTATCCACTGTACACTACTGGCAGCATCAAAACAAACACTGGCACAATTATTAACTCATGTTGGTGGAGACAAAAACAGAGTTTAAACGAGAGAGAATATCTGACTTGCATTTACCAAAGTGCCAGAAACATGATACTAATGAAAGCTTATGTTACTGGACTGGATAAAAAATGAAATATGCACTTCTTTTCTTATATATTTGCCATATTAACTTCACAAGGTGATGACATCACTGCCACCAAGTGGCCAGTAATCGTTAATGCAGTTTGCCTTAACCTTAGATATTTAACGAAAACAGACATTTAACACAAATTTAAGACATTTCAGGTTACAGAGGTGCTATCTTTATGTCATGTAATAAAAAGAAAAAATGATCTTCTTGTTGGAACCTGATACTAACAGTCTTTGTTCATGACTTTAATTTACTGAAAAACCTTCAGTGATTTTAATCAACATTTTTATTTAAAGTTTTAAAGTCAAGCACAAACATGGTGCCTCTGACATGAACTTTTGGAAGTAATTTGACAGCTGTGAAGACCTTAATTTACACTTAAAACTACCAAAGTTTTGTGTTCCTGGGGCCAAAGGGTTGCTATGAAGAGATGCAAAGACAACATTAAGAGAAAAAACCATTGTGTCACGTTTGTTAGCTACATTTTCAAATTAAAATTGATTTCCAATTCCAAATCAATCTGAATATAAAAAAAAATTTCTGATTTAATTCTGTTCAGAAAAAGAAATGTTGACATACCAGCCTGGATGGGCTCATACTGGCTGCATTCACTATTATGTAATCGAGGTCTTTAACATAACCTTTTAATGGTTACAGTAAACTGCATGAGGGTAGGTTGCGCAATGCTCCTGTGTGTGTCAAGTTTAGACTTTTTTTTTTTTTTAACTGTTCGGCAGATGTAGCATGATGAAGCAGAGAATAAAATGTTGCTTTAATTGTGTATAAAAAACGCAATATTGTGGATCAAGTGAGTGAGGAGCTGCAGAGCTCGGTGCTGGAAAAAAGTCATGTTGGCACCACTGCCTAAAGCATCAATTTCATTTTAGATCGATGGATTTTCATTTGCCCAGAAGAGGCGTCAGACAGTTTGACCTGTAACTTGGACCCAGCGGAGATAAATAGTATCATAAGACAAATATGAGTTAAGTAGTTTTTCTGCAGAGCTCTGATCAGTTTGACTGGAAGAGCTCTGAAACCATTCTTAGTATTGCAGGTAAAACAAGGCTTAAGAACGGCTAAAATGCCACTTCTGCTGTCAGTGATGTCATTTCAATGATTGGGTGTGGTGGGTCATGTTTGAGTTAAACAGAACACTGTGTCTGCGTCAGTCTGCGTATAATACTGAATGGCCATGATGAGAGCACACCATGAAAGTAGGTTCATCACAATGGAAGCATCAATTAATTGACTGTTTCAGCCCAAACAGCCCTGAGCTCTCGGTTTAATTGGAGGGCAGTTCAGTCGCTTGATGAGAGCGAGAGAACAGAGATGTGATCAGACCGATTGTACTTTAAATCAGTTATGTTAATTGTAACAGTGACGCTACTGGAACTGTGGGTACAGTAAAGGCCTGAATACTTTGAATACAAGTACAGTTCCTACTTCTGTTTATACTACTTTCTAGTGTCTGCTTCGAGGAAGATTTCCACTTTTGAACTGCCAAGACTTCCCACAGGCTGCAAGTGGACAAGTTTATGCAAATCCAGGTGGTCAAAAAATTGGTTTGCACACAGTTTTGTTTTGTGAAAATCTTTAAATCATACTGACGAAGCCAAGGAACACAGGAAAAGCTTTTATTTTAGGATTCATAAGTGAAAAATCTGGCCTGCCAGATGTGCAGCAAGTTTTGCAATTGTAATATTTTTTAAAAGACATTTTAACCCTGTTGCATGCACTCTATATGTCACACAGCTAACATGCTACCAGTGTTAGCTTAATACGCTGTCATTTCTGTTAATTTATTTTATGCTAACATCCTGAGCATGTGGTCTGGTCTCCACAGTCTGCTAAAAAAGTTCAAGTTCTAAATGTTCTCAAGGCAAATTTAGAACTGATAAAAATTGGAAGTAGGAGTTTGGTCGACACGTCAGAGATCACAATTCGATCCCAAAGGAATAAATTGACTGATGTTAATTTGCATTCACAAACAGAGCTACTTGCGGACAGGGTGATACTTGAAATTTATACTTTCCATGTCAGGAGGTGCCAGGGTTCACCTGACGTAAACTTTGCAGAGGCTCCTTACAGATACATGATTTATTGTGGCTTCTCTGACTTGTCCAAACTAGACTGGACTTGTAGATATAACACATATGTGATGCACTTCCCTGGATTGCAGACAGTTGCATAAACAGAAGTACATCTGCATGGTTTTCTCACTTGTTTATATATTTTTATGCGTTTGGAAGTATATTCAGATCCTGACGGTGGTAAATATTTCTAAGGGATATTTAATTGTCTCATTTTATTCTGTGCAGGTATGCAAAATATTCTGCAAGGTCACCTGTCAATCAAACCAAGGATTCAGTTTTCTTCTTTGAATTTTCAGGTAAACACTCAAACACACACACACACACACACACACACAAATACAGTTATATGCATATTTTAGCTTTTGTGCTGCAAAGTGTCATCAAACAGTCCACCACAGTTTTTTCCCTTTGAATTCTAGAAGAACTATTTTTCACTTTGAGAGCTGAAAATAACAAAAGCTCCTACTAAGCTCACATGCAGCAGCACAAGACCTTTATTTATGTGTGTGTGTGTGTGTGTGTGTGTGTGTGTGTGTGTTATCATAGTAGAAAGGGCTTAATTACATTCAAAGGATAATTAATGACAACACTAGTCTTATTTATAACTCTGAGAACACACACACAAGAGATGCGGACTGTGTTACACTGAACATCTCTGTAAGGTTGTGCTTGCTCAGGAATATTTTGAGACAACAGATGTAATATAATGTTTTGCACTTGTGTTTTACTTACTTTACTTCTGTAGCATCTACAGCTAAAACTGAACAAGAACGTTATTCAAAAATAATGATGGCTTAGAATCCATCATAGGCTGGTGACTGATCTCTGGATTCACACCACCTTGGGAAAAGGCTAGATTAAAACAGCTGGTGGACTCAAGTTTACAGAAAATGAGTTATCCCCTTAGAAAGAATGAGTTTGCAGTCATCAAAAAAATTTTCATTGGTGCAATAGAGGAGAGCTGTTCTGTTACTAACTAAGTTAATTGCTGAGGTCTCAAAATAGTTCAGTAAAAACAGTAAAATTACCACCCAGTCCTTCAAAAACATCCCAAACAGCTGACAGACTGAGTCAACTATCCTGCCTTAGTTTTTTTTTTGCATAACTCTCACAAGACCTGCTTTAAATAATCTGGTTAAACTGTTGTTTGTTTATCATGATGCCCTGTTAGTACTTTTTGTGCAGTGGTTCAGTTGTTTGCACTGCTGCTTCACAGCTGGAAGATCGAGGCCACTCTGTGTGGAGTTCGAGTTGCTTCATGCATGCTGCCCACCTCTCCTCTGGGATGGATTCAATGTAGCTTCACTATGTTGTACTGAATATAATTGTATGTGACAATAAAGAATCATTTCTTCAATCTCTTATGAGTAGTTTGGAGAGTTTCATACTAAAACCAGTAGCAATGATGGGCAAAATGGTACCATTAGCCGAACAGATGCCACATAACCACAATGTTCCCAGTTTGGTTCTGGCCAAGGATGTCACACCTGTCTCTCTCCTCTCTATCCTGTCTGCCACTTCACCATCAAATGTCAACTAAAGGCAATAATGTCAGAATTTAAAATAAAAACTAAGAAAATGAACCAAATTATTCTGCTGAATTCATTTAATCTCTGTCAGATTTTGACAGACATGCTCATACTTGTACTGTCAGATAAAGTTCCCAAAATTCAAATGTTGAAAAAAGGCTGTTGTGTGAAAAAGATCAACAGCAGTGGAGCTGAATAAAGAGAAGTAGAGGCTGGCGATGTGTGTGTTCAAGTGATTGTGTCAGGATTAGTGGGGGAAAGACGGCTCTTTAAAAAGACACAGGTCTGGGTAAAACAGGCTGGGTGGCGTGGGAGTGATGATGGGTATTGTGTGTTATGACAATGCAGCCGCTATAATGACATTCAACCCCAACATCCCTGAGAGACTCTGGGTGATTAAGCTGAGACAAGTGATAGAGGCAGAGAGGAGCGAGAGGTAAACGAGACGAGGGGAAGGCAAAACAGATGTAGATATAAATAAAACCAAGTTGCTGCATAAGAGTGAAGAAAGTACCAGACAACAGCAGAGCCAGAAGAAAGAGGGAAAGCCAGCGGAGACCCCAGAGAGGAGGAGAGAGGAGCTGCAGCATCGTGGTGTGTCGTTCAGTGTGATTAACTCCAGAGAAAGACGCCTGCTGGAGGACTTACCGAAATAGCGACTCCCTTATTAAAATCAACTACCGCGGCTGCCACTCACCTTGCTGCTGCTTAGCATTGCAAATGTGCACGACAAGGAACCATAAAGCACCTACAGGAAGCTTGATGCACAGTCAAGAAGAATTTGTCCTTGTTAAAGTGAAATGGTGAATGCAAAGGTGGACATCTTTGATTTAGAGGTGTGGCATGTAGACTGTTGAAACCAGATTCTTTAGCATCATTTCCAAGTAAAAGAGACCATCTCTTCCAGCCTCTGTTGGTCTCTCAGCTGCTTTTTACATTTTGAATCAGATTTTAGGGAAAAATCTGTTGGATTATGTTAAAGTGAAGAACAGAGACGATTCTCTCAGAGTAGGTTTGGGATGATGGAAGCGTAAGGCAAATGAAGTAAGTGAATAAAAAAGAAAAGCACAGTTTATTCTCTCTGTGTCAAGAAACAACACAAAAATTACATTTTATCTGGATCTAGGGGAGAAAAAACTGTAAGAAAGTTAATATCAAGCTTTAACAGTCTGAGTTAAACAAATCTGGTGGAAATGTTGTAAAGTTAGCTGACTTTTCACGGTAAAAGTTTCTCACACTGTCTTCTCTGACAGTGTTTTCTTGCTGAGCCTCAGTGGAGGAATCGTGACACAAGCAGTTGATCGCTACGTGAAATTTAATAAGTTAATTTTACCTGAGGCAATGTCAGCAGGGACTGAAGAATACAAATTTGAAAAGGAAAAAAATCTGCTGGTGATGAGTTAGAAAGAAGGGAGCATAGCAGACCTCTGCAGCCTGCTCCTCATATCCGCTCAAGGCTAACAGCTCAAGGCTACATTAGCAGCTACTGCCTGTAGCATTACGAACCAGAGTCTGCACCTGGAAAATACAAAATCTCTGGTTCTGCAGGACCAGTTTTGATCCAATCTTGGAGAAACTGTCCTTTGTGTGTCTCAGTGTTGTAGAGTAAGGTACAAGTTACAGTCAGCTTTGCCCAGTGGGCTGATTCTGTCAAAAGAGTATAAACAAGACGCCCCTTTTCTGTTAAAAAGTAGCGCATTACTAAACATGATTTTCTTGTTACTTTTCCCCCAAAGTTGAGTTCTTTCAGTTATGTATTTGCATAACAAGATTTATATTTGGGTTTTTATATGTGTATAACAAAAACTTCTCTGTTATATCACTGTGACAGCAGGTACTTTCATTACATGCAGTAAAACATCCACATGTTCAGAATAATCCCATTGAAACTCTTAAAAAATTGAAACTCACATCAGGTCGACTCTAGAAATTTAGATCACTTGATTTCCACTGCTGAACATTTGGCTTTTTGCAAAATTTAAATCACTGCGTAAGGAGGAGCTGCCCTGTCTGTCTGACTGTCTGTCTGACTGTCTGTCTGTCTGTCTGTCTGTCTATGCTTTTGCTGAGCACTGATGCACACATAAAGAAATAAAGAGCAGTAGCATATTTCATCACTACTACACCACTAAAATGAATACACATGCACACACACACCCACACACACACACACACACTGTATAACAGCTTTGTGTTCTCAGAGTTTTAGACAGAAGCAGCAAACGTCTCGTCTAGAGTTTCTGCAGGTTTTGAGGTTTCTGCTCCTTCTCTTCTTCACTGCTTGTCACAGTGTGCTCCATCACAGACTCCAAAGCTTTGCACTCATCCGCTGAGCCATCCCTCATTCTTCTCCTATTTTTTCTTCCTCCCACAAGTTACATTCAGTTGCTCCTGTATGTTTGTGTTCCTTTCATCCCCATCCTTGTGAGGATGACGTTAAATTCAAAAGTGTCCAATAATGGACATTTTGCAAAGTGTTGTGTCTTTTAAATGAGGCAGCATCTTAAATTTGCCATTGTTGCCTCAATAATGGACATTTTATCTCAGATAAATTCTTTATGTCCTTGCTGTATTTCTTATCTAATCGAACAGAAAACTTCCATCTCTGACAGACTAACACATACTGCCTGTCTGTGCAGTCTTAATACAAAACAACATTTTCTCCTCTCACAAAAAAAAAAGCTCTGTGATTGGCTGATGCAATGGACAGCGCTGACACTTTGACCTTTTACAGCTATAGGTTTGAAAAGTTTCTGGCCGAGTGGGAGTAAATGGCTCGACTTCATCCATGGATTTTATGTCTCCTGTTGTTGCTATTGAGTTGTTCGTTTTTTTCCCCTCTGACATTTAAAATTAAACTTCGGTTGATCCATGTGAGGAAACTCAGAAACTAGAGCAGCGTCTGAATCAGGAAAAGAAAAGAATAAAGGAATATAAATAAATCATAAGGATGTGATAAAATGTAAGATTTTAGTCCTTTTTTAAGATGCACAGTGCACCTTTTAGCATCATTGCTAATGAAGACTTTTCAACAAGCAGCATTAAGTGGCCTGTTAGCCTGAACTGCCCCAGATGTTGTCAAACTGTTAAGTAACATGAGGTTGAAATATGACATTTTTTGTTAAGAGATGCAGGTTCAGCCAGTTTTTGTGTGACCTGATATCTGGACTTGATATGTAGATTTAGTACCTATATATTCAGCACTGGTGACTGTGATTGTGGCCATTTAGGACAGAATTATATTAAGTTATTGCTAAAGCTGGCAGGTCGTGTTATGATGTTTTTTGCTGTGATTATTTTTTGAAAGTTTACTTGGTGCATCTTACTTAAAAATCCTGATTGCAATCGAGTTATCAGACTAAGTCATTCAAAAAATGTAAGCAACTTTAAAGTCACATGCAGTAAAATTGCTGCTCAGGTGTATGTGGTGTGATTTGACAAAAAACAAACAAAAAATAGCTCATGGGTGTGAAAGCTGTGAAGGAGGGGAGGGAAGCAGGGTGGAGGGACACAAAGACTGTTGGGAAATGAGATTCATTACAATGATGGCAGTAATGCACGAGGCAGCATCAGGACTGATTTGTATCTGCTGAGGGGGAGTCGGGGGCCAAGGAGGGGCCCCCTCAAATTGCTAATCAAAGCTGGTCGAGGAGACTGACAGCTATTCTCACCGGGTGTCTGCACGGGGCTCATTCACTTCTATAAGTCGCTGTGTGTGGAGTTGTAATAGGCCCAAATGAAGCTGGATATTTGCATCTCCTTTGATTTGGTAAAGGTCACTGCTGACAGGGAGATCCAGAGGGGACTGTGCACAAAGACCAACACACACACATACAAACACACACACACACACACGGTGCTGTGATTGGAAACAATATTGCTCCAGTCTTTGCTCTCCCCATCTTGTGTCTAAATCATCCAGACTGAGACACTTAATTTTTTTTCCTTTTCTTTTATGCTCTTTGTACTCATTTTTCAAATCGCACACTATAACAGTGTTTGTGTGTGTCAGGGGCAGTTGTGGGTGGTAGTCCTGAGCTTTGATTCAGGCCCTCCGGGCTCTGCTGCCCTCTTTGTCTTTGCTTTTCTAATTGGCTGTGCGAGTGCAGCCAAACAGTCAGTGAAACATTACTAATCAGTCACCTAACTGGCTCTAATAACTCTGCTATCCATCTCTGTCACTGTGTCTCACTCCACAACTGTTTCTGCCTCTTCTCTCTGTCAGGGATGGTAAGGGACACCATGGGGGCCACGATTGAAAGCCAGACTTCTATCTCGATGGGCTTTTCTGGGGATAATTTAATTAATTAAAAAATACATATATATATCAGGACTAGTTTAAATCCTATGCAGTCACTGAAAAAAAAAACTCACAAAAGATATCAGTGAATTGGGTTTGCTGTGGCTAAAGTATTCGCAAATACAAACTACACTTTTCTGAGACTAAAGACATCAGCTCGTCCCCAGTTTACATACTGTAACCTTTACTTCAGTACCAGGGTTAAAGCAGTCAGCCAGAATAATCAATGTCACAGCTGTTTTGTGGATTACATGTGCAGCCTTTCCGCTCATTCTGCCTGGTATTAACCATCAAGTGCCAGACATACAAGCCAGCCACTGATCAATATGAAGCTGGGTAACCCTCAACAAAGGTCATTTCAGACCAATTGATGTCTCAAGTCTGATAGTAGCTCGATAAAACTGTACGCATGGTATGTTATGTCGATGATGAACCCAAATAATTGTACTGTATCAGTCTTGAATGCTGAGTCACTGCTGTATTTTGACACAAACGATCACTTGAAGAATATTCTAAAAGTCTTAAAACTTGCATGTTTTATTTAACAAATAAAAATATTTGCTCTTTTTAGCAACATCTTAATAATTTTTTTACAGATTTTTGTTGGAAACATTTGAGACAATGTGAGGGCACAGCTCAGATTTTGAAGATTTTGCCACTTTTAGATTGTTTTAGCGCAAAATGTCAATATCATGAGTTTGAATAAAACCAAAAGAACATAAAAAGCTTTTTTTTTCTTAGCACATTGTTACTATTGTTTCAGAGGCATTTGTGTTTGTCTAAACAATCATCTGCTGCGGTTAGAGAAGTGACTGATGACAGAACAACACACAGGCATGGATTACGTTTTCCATTTAGTGTGAATGTGACACTTTCCTGCAAATATTGTGGAAAAATCTCGCAATATACAGAATATCCTCAACTCTAAAAATATTATACATAAACTATAAATTCAAGAAGTGAGAATCCTTAAACGACCACCTTTTGGTGCAAAGGCACCATGAAGCAATGTGTTACCTCAAGTCGCCTCATTAAAGCAGCAGCCGACGTGTGACCTTATATGTACTGTGCTTTTAATGTTAATGCATGAGGGAGAGATTTGAATTATTCTCCAGGCAAAAAAAACTAAGTCGGAACAAACATTTTCCAGTGTCATATCTCATATCAACAAATCAAAGCCCACCACCCGGAGGAGAGCTGTGAAGTCAGCAACATTTACTCCGGTCAAAACATATGAGGCGCTAAATGTCTCCGACTAAACGCTGTGTCAGTCTGTCAGATTCTCCGCCGTGTTGTCCTGTGGATTTGGCGTCAAACGGGTTCAGTCCTGCAGCATCAGAAACATCAGAGTCGCTCATTAGCTTTGTGCTGCAAACACACAACGTTGGCTGACAGGCTGAACACACACACACAAACACACATTTACTGCACATATTCATGCACACACAAGCTGGATGAGATAGGAGAGGGAAGGATTGACAGCTGACGTTTCAAAATCAAGTGTTTACTGTAGGCCAAAGCGAGAGAGATAAGAGATTAAAGCTCTCACACTTAAACTGCACTTGACACACAAACTCAGCTGTGATGCAGCATCATCACAACAGTGCAAGTCATAATATTTCATTTCTTGTGCACATGAACTCAGGCAAATACAAACTGCATACAAGACTGCACAAACATGATGAGATGACAGCGCACACACACACACACACACACATCTGTGGCATCAAAAGGTAATTTGTAATTACCTTTTCCAGCTCCCTGGAGTATAAACGTTTCATATTAGACATATTAGAATATGGGCCAATGAGACCTGAACAAATGGGAGCGCACACACACACAAACACACAAGCTCGTGACCATATAAATGCAGATAAAGCGCTGCCTGAATTAACATATGTAATTGGTATTCATTAAAAGACCCTTGCATGAGCAAAGGCTTAGTAAGACTGAGTCTGTTAGAGCTTATTGCACACGATGTTCACACAGTATTTCAGTATATTTTATATTTTGCATAAATTGCACATGATCTGATATGCAGTAACGCCATCAGAACATTGACAGCGTTTGTCAGAGCTTCAGGTAATCATGGATAGCAAAAGCAGTGAATGACTGAAGGAAAATCTCCTCTAAACATATTGTTACTCATCAGGATTAAAGGGAAATGTGCTCTTAACGAGTGCTAGCATGACCTCAGAGATTAAATGTAATCTCCATTATGGTCCTTTTTGTTTACAGCCATTTCCATCCACTAAATCCCATCAATCAATGCATTGTATAAACATGCAAATGTATCTCTGAGGACAGTCGGCCAGACCTTTAGTATACCGCAGTTGCTTAATACATTAGTCCACACACACACAGGCATACATACAGGTTGCGGTTGCATGACATTTTGCTCTACAAGCACAGATCGATGGGCTGATGTTAATAATCTATCAGCTTCCTGTTTGCAATGTGCGGTCAGTCTGACCTTATGATCGTCTGACCCAAAGCCCTGCACCCTGTCGGATCAGCTGAAAGATTTCGCACATCCGTCAGGAGTCACTAATGCAGCTCCGTGAGCGTAAGTGTGTGGGTCAGTAGGAGTGTTATGAACACTGTTGCTACTATAGTTAGACTGATTTACTGTTATTTATATGTAGATCAATTTATGGTGCACAAAACTGGTGACTCTGAATAACCTTTGATCTTTACGTTGCATTCATGCACACACATTGAGACTTGGCTGTGTTGGTCACCTGTAAATGCCGGGGCTGCACAATTATCACTCATGCATTAAAAGAGAAATGCCAGGTAGGTCTCAAAGAGGAGCCCTGAGACAGTCACACACTCACACACACTTTACTCTGACCTGAAGCTGTATGAGAACAAAGTACAAAACAGCAGAAGATCTCTGAGCCTTTCATATGTGCAGACACGATACGATATTGACTGATGCGATTCACTACTGGCACTTTACTCTTTTTTTACTACACTGATAGTTTAACTATGAAGAGTTCATTTATTTAATTAGCGAGCTGTCTGGAAGTCTTCAGATCAACTATTTGTTTTTCACGAAACAGTTAGCTTACAAGCTGAAATTATTATACACACAGAATCAGTGAGATAGTTCACTGATCAACTAATCATTACTTTAAAAAAGAAAAAAAAATTGCTCACGATAAAATGACCCAAAGCTGTTTTTAAGTTTGTGGGATATGTTTTTCATTTGTCTGCCAGTGTTTGTTTATTCCTTCAAAGAATATGAGTACCTTATTCATATGTAGTGTACATCCAAACATTCAGACATCTGATTAAAAAAATTTATTCCTCCAAACGACTACTTTGATGTTTAGGATCCTTCAAATTCTACCAAGGATGCACATTTACATACCCACTACACTGTTTCATTAAATGTTCACAGCATCTTATTTTCATAGCCTTCTGAAGATGCTAATATCAGAATGCTTACATGTCCACAATGACCACAATGACAACATTATCATGTGTTTGTTAAGTATGTTAAGTATTGGGCAAATTTTAATCCTGATCAATCACAATCTTATCTTATCCTGATCAATCATAACATTATCTGTGATCACTTATCTTTTTTTTAAACACCAATCCTGGTGTTAAACGAAAAGATAAGTGATCACCGAATGATCACAGGAGGGTATATGAACTTCCAAATAAAATCTCATGTCAGTTTACCATATAGTTGCTCAGACAGCTCAATAGTGCAACTTCATAAATTAATCTGGTTTAAAGAAGACAGAAAGTATTCACAGTCTCACTTATGAATCTACTTGCTTGCACATGTTTCTACATGATATGAAAGAAGAGAACGTACTCTGCAAGAAACTGAGAGGCTCCAGAGTCCACTTTCATTTGTGCTGCAAATTTTGGCAAAATGGGATCTACCAGTCATACTGTAAGAGGTAATCTCTTGCCTTTATGTAATGTAGCCCTGTAGCATCAGTTCATCTACTGATTGCAAAGGTCCAAAGGTCATTCCTCCGTCCCACCTCCCCTCTTTGATTTCCAAGGATCCCTCGAGAAGATCAGCATCAAAGCCTCGCCTGGATCAACTCATTAAGGGGCTTCCCTCTGATCGCAGTCCTGCATGGTTCTTCAGCTTCAAGTGGAGCGCTCACTCTCTCATGCACACACATTCAAAGAACACACTTTCACATACAAACACATCATCCTAACAGACAGAGAAGAACCGGAATTCAGAAACACAAATTTAGACACGTCAAATTTGAGCAAAAAGTAAGACGTAAGCCTCCGTCTGCCTGCCCGTACCTCTGTTTTACATCCGCTCAGTTCTCATATCTGAATTAATGAGACGTATGTAAATGATTGTAGTTATCTGCATCGTGTCCTTTAGATGAGAAACACTTGCAAGATCATCCAGAATGAGTCAGTGCCTAAGAATATTTTGGAATGGTTTTAAAAGCTGGAGAGCTTAATTGTTTTTTTGGGACGGATCCTCCCACACTGGGATGTATCTCATCTATCTGTACGGCTGAATGCATCTGACCTGATTATGAAAACTGCATTTGTGATATTTGAAACAATATTTTGATAAAGAAAACATCTTAAGGTCAACTTCTTGCTTTTTCTGGAGCTCTGTATTTTTCTTCTGCATGAAAACTGACAAAACTCTGCCTGTTTGGTGTGAAGCTCCGAGGTAAAAGATGGTAAGTTGACCTTGAGATACATTTTTTTGTCAAACTGTGTTATTGCACCACACTTTTTTTGCTAGACCCAGTTTTTTCTCAAACTACCTTGTCTATTTTTGCCTTAGTTGGTGAATTACCACAACTCCAAAAATGCCCTTGGTAACTGATATATTAAGACTGTAAGGGGAACACTAAAACAGAGGCTAGTGGCAGTGGCAAACATAAGAGCAAAGAAGGTGCTTTTCACTTAGCAAAATATGCTTTTAGTTTATTTTTATTATTTACATACATTAAATTAATTATGCTAATAATTAATTAATTAACTATGCTAAGATTTTGATTAAAAAAAATGTCTGTTAAGTTGCCATCTATAATGAAACAAGGTAAGACAATAATTACCAAGTCTATGATCTGCAAGTGTATGAACAATACATTTACGAACTGTCACTGAAAACTGAACATTACTTACTAACATGCAGCTTCACATTAAATACATTTAACTAATATGCATGAGTTTTCAGTATCATGAAGTAGTTGGAAATGCAATGTAAATGCCAGCTGAGCACATCTTTCATCAAACTGTGTCTCCAAAACAAGACAATGGGCATTTTCTGACTGCAGCTCAGTTAGAAACATTGCAGGAGGGAATGGAAAAAGAAGGACTAGCCACAGTGAACTGGTTGATATGTGCATCAGGCTGCCAGACTCCTCCATGTATCCAATTTGCAGACTTTTTCTGTGTGCAGCCTAAAATTTGATCTTGCTCATAGAATGATGAGAAAATGTCAATTATCATCTAATTTCTTTTTTAAAGGGTCAAGAGTTTGTTTCGCTGCCCCAGGAATTCTAAGACCTGAAGTATTAAACAGCATTTGCTGTTACCGCCAGCCACTATAGATGGGGACAGATCAATTAAGACTGTTTTGAAACTGCCGATTTAACGGCTGTGAGGCAGCACTGCTTCTTCTAACAGAGGCTTTGTCTCTGCTTGATTGGTGTGAATAAGGAGGCACATTGTCTTCAGATACTGACACCAACACCTGACATTTACTATTCATGTTTTAATTCACTGACTCTTCCTCTGCTGACAACCTCTGTTCTGTCTGCAGGCAATGTTGGGATGTTACATGTCTCTGTTGGTCCGTTGATAAGAAAATTTGACCAAAAAAGCTAAAAAACTGAAAATTACATCACCAGCAGCTGATGTGAACATGTGTTTTAGGATCAAGATTTCCCCAATAACATTTTTTCAGTGCAAGCACACAAAGCCAAAATATGAATATTCATAGACACTGTGAAGTCATCAAATGAAATATTCAACACTTTCGGGATATTCAAAGTGTCTCCTAATGAAGGGGGCCTGTAAATCACAGACCTGCAGGCACTTTGTGAATCTAGTTCAAGATGAACATTAATTCAACAGGATTATTCAGAATTTAACAGCCCATCTGCATCTAAACTGCATTGGCACGCACATGAAAACACACACACACACACACACAAAGATGTTCATTTTCAGTGTCCTGCTTCTATTAAATACAACACACAACACACTAGGCTCCCTCTTTTAGACACCTTGACCCCTATTTTCCTGAAGGTGCTCGGCTCATCAAAACAGAAATGCAGATATGTCACTTTCATTGTGAACAACTTATCTGTTTGTGCTGTCTATTTAGGGTGAGAATGCAATTTGCACATTTAATGTATGAACAGTCCCAAGCTATTGTCCACCAACACAAACCAAGATGGTGTTGCAGGCAAAACATATAGGAAAGGAAAAAAAGTCCAAGCATCTGCTCGCTGCATCTGCACGAAGTTAACAGTTTCAAAAATCTTGGTTTTCTTCTCTATAGCAACAAATAATCATCACCAAATACACAACTACCACACTTGGTTTGAGATTACCTGCACTGACTGTAACAGAAGTTGACACTAATTGGTTTGGGGACCATTCTAAAAGCTCTAAGTTTGCCATTATGGCTTTTGTTTTCTTGGTTTTTGGAGCCAGAAGTGACCATTGTGGGACAAGAGGGTGGAGCTGGTGGGGATACAAATTGCTAAAGCTCCAACCTGATTGGATCTGACTGAGAACCTGTAAACAAGCCAAGGTAGCAACCTGCAAGTCACAAGGTAACCTGGCTTTAGACCCTTATACAGCTTATATTGCTTTGTTATCTACTCAGGGCATAATAATTTCTAACTTTCTAACTTCATTATGCAACTTGTTAAGTTGCCCCCTGCTGGCCATTAAAAATAATAGCACACCTTTGCACTGACATACCTTTCTGGACCCAAAAGCTAAGCCTACTTGAGTTTGTCGTCTCTGTTGACTCATCGCTTCTGACAAAAAATATTTTGAATTAAGCTAGAGACTAAAAATTCATAACGGAAAGTCTTGGAAATGGAAACTGTCAGGTATTTGGTCATGAACCAAAATTTCACATGGCAGTCCATCAAACAGTTGTAGAGATATTTCAGTCTGGACCACAGTGGTGGATATTGATACTGATGTTGCTGTCCCTTGAGCTACGCAAACAAAATCATCAGCCTCATGCTGTAATTATGAGCAAGTGGTAGACAAATTGATTCATAGGTTATACTGAGTAAACTTTAGATTTCACACAATAAAGAGTCTCGTCTGCATAAAATAGTGAAAAAATGTAACCCTGTAAATAAATGAGGTCTTTTTTTGCTTTTCAACATATTAACCACTTATTCCTCCGTTCTGATCGTCACTCCCTTCATTCCATCATCCCATACCTGCCGCCTCTCTGACCCCCCCCAACATCCTCATCTCCAAACTCTCACCTCACTCTCTTCCTCCCTCCTACTTCTTCATATAAACCCATCTCCCGCTCTTTGTCTGTCTCTCCTGTCTCATCTCTGGTCCTCAGCCAATCGTCTCTCCTCCACTGTTCCACCTCTCCCTCCCCCACTTCCATCCTTTCTTTCCTCCCTTCTTTCTTTTCTTGTCAGCCTTCTCCCCACTGCCCTACATTCACTCCCTTCTTTTCATTCTGCCTGTTACGTTTTCTCTCGCCCGGTCTTTCTCTCTCTCACTGATATCCGGCACGCAATAGAAAGAAAATCAAAGGAAAGTGGAGGAAGCGTTGAGTTTGCTCCGCGATGACAAGACATAAAGGAGGGGATTTTGG
>JAPZDY010000014.1:18431074-18450753 GCA_029783645.1 Ctenochaetus hawaiiensis | reverse complement strand
ATGACAGAAGCCAGGGTTTTTAGCTGTTGCTATGGAGACAAACTAGGTTATGCAGTTTCCCTTACCTCACAAACTCAGAATACACACCTGGAAAAACTTTGAAAATATGACGCATTAATTCATATGAGGGAGCTTACAGTCTCCTCATCACTCTGCACAAATCTGATGGTCCCATCTACTGACAATATTCATCTCTTCAGTGCAACTGAAGCTTTCGTGACTTAAAGCCAGATGTTTTAAGACATAGTGACAGTGTGGCTGTCACTCTCTGGTATTGTCTTCACTTTGTATGTTTTTGTGTGTCTCACTGCAGGGAAATATGCTCCCACAGACACATGACATGCAAAAGATACAACCACAGAGGTGCTTTTGAGTACATCAGATATTACAATGTCTGTGGACTGATGTTGATGCATCTTACAACAATGTAAGATGCTGTCACGATGCCTCAAAGGTGTGTAGCTCAGATCAAAATGAAGGCGTTGTTCAAAGCTGGGTGTACACTGATCTATGAGCACATAGTATTCATGTAATAATGCAGTGACGACTACAGAGTACTCACTGAAAGGTTGACATAATGGCGAGTAGGATAAACTAGATTGTAATAACTGATTCTGTTTCATTGCACTATGCAACATTTTTCTCACACTTCCCAGTTTTCTTTGTTTCCACTTAAGTTTTGTATGCACAAATAAAAAATGCACTTCAAAAACAAGCAGATGGAAATATACCTATTGACACAGTCATTTAACATGAAAACATCGGCTGCTTACACACATAATTTCACTGTCCTCATGCTGATGCTGCTCAATGCCCGGACTCTATTAAAGCATTCACCAGGAACGGACTGACAACCAGTCAAGTTGAATTGGCAGCAGTGATGTAGATTCAAGACGAAACAATGCAAAAAACAATTTAAAACGTTTTGTCAGATGAGACGTGTTCAGGTAGGGCTGAGAGGAGAGGACACTGTGAGAGTGAACAATAAGCATTTTCATCAGTAAGTAGAGCACATGCTTGTTGCACGTGCAGCACTGGTGCACGACACTCACACACATAAACTGTTTAATTAGTATGTTAATGTAAGCAGCCAGCACCCCTGCAGGCTGCATGTGCCATTTTCCTTACGCTCTCCATGCATTGAGATACAGCAGCAAGCATACATAACATGTTCGACCAGGTACATGCCACTATTCAATATTAGCTTGTTAGAGAGTGTCATTTTTTATCCTTGGACTGTTGCTGTGTTTGGATGTGAACGTGCGTGTGTCTCCCCATGTGTTGATTAGTGTGTATGTTTGTGCGCCTGCATGTGAACACTTGGGTGCACGAGGATGTATGTCATAGAAAGTAGGTTGAAGCGTTTGATATGAGAGACCCCCTGCAGTGTCAGTCTCTTCTCTCTTGTGATGTAAAATTTCACACTCTGCTAATGACGTGATATGATATACTGTATGCGATGGACACTTTAATCCAGAGCGTTTCATTGATCATATTCACTAGAAATTGCGCCAGATACACGAGCTCTGTCTGCCACTCTGGCTGCAGCATTACTGTTGCTTGGAGTTGCTGAGTAAATGTTGCTTGTGGCCAGAGGACTTGGAGTACAGAAAGAAACTTATATTCATGCATAAGAAATCTATCATCTGTGATGGAGTGAAAAGAAAGCAGGATTATCAGATACTGCAGAACTGCAGGGCCCTGAAGTTATCAAATCATAAATATTAATTGACACATATCAGTTGATCTCAGAAGCTAACATGGTTTCTGGCTGGTTGCAAATGTATTGAAATTAGCTGCTTGTTATGCTTTATTGGAAAGAAAATCTGCAGAATTTTGGATCATGGCAACTTGAGTGTGAGCAACTAGGTGTGTCAAGCTAAGGCATGCTGGACAAGTCTGTCCTCAAATGCAAAGACAAACCAGATATCAGCCCTCCATTAAACCTATCACTGAATTTCAGATTGTAATTGTTATATTACTGTAAATCAGTATTAGGAATGTGTTACTGCCCAACATAACCCAGCTCTTGATCCTCCCTCTTCATCTCTAATTTTCCCTCAGTCTCTTTCCAAATACTTAGGCTAAAATATAAGCTACAGGCATTAAAGTCCCACCTGCATCCTACCACATTCTCTTGATTCACCTTTTCTCTCCTGCTCTTCCTCCTGTTGCTGTCTCCCAAGAGGTTTAAGTCTCATTTAGTTGTTGACAGCGTACATAAGGATTTCAAATCACTAACTGCTCAGAGATTGAAACAGTCATTCAGCCCCTTCTAGAGGGCCAGACATCCTGACATCCATACAACTTTTGGATGCTTTTCAAGCACATGGTGAAGTCTTGCAAAGGAAACAACATGTGGCATAAATGTTGAGTCAATGGAAAAAAAACATAAGTAGCCTAAGTAAATGTAAGCTAGTCATGTGATATGAGTGAAAACATCCCCCCACCCCCACTGTTTCATAACAGAGTTACAGGCTGTTTCAACTAACTGTGGCTCCAGTAAATGTGCAATAACAAAATGCCACCACCGACACAGAATCAGCAGTAACACGCTTTGACTGCAGGCTAGCGCAAGGTAGGGTAGAATATCAGCAGGGAGACAGGAGGACATGTGATTGGATAATCCTAAGTGGACTGTGAGGCACCGATTGGCCAGTGTATTTACAGGATTAAGGTAGCTACAGATGACGGCTCTTTTTCAGTTCTTTTTCAGAGCTAATAAGTTATTGATTGCTGACGGGATGTAAAGATCATATAAACCAATATAACTACTAGTGTGTACTGGCTAAAATGACCAGCCCTAGCTTTGAGCTGAAAATCAGCACTTTACACAAAGTCTGTCAGGTAACATGGACCAAGCGTTGTCTTGTATTCTCTTTGTCTCTTTTAAGAATAAAATTCCAGGTTGACACTTGAGGCTCAACCTAACCCTTTATCCTAACCTCCCTCTATTCCAGATATTCATCCTCTGTTTATCCTAATATACTCAGTCCAAACTGTGAGGGAATTCATTTTTTGCTATATTTGTATCTCAGTTACTGTGAATTCAAGTTGGCACGCTATGAAAATACAAAATGTAAAGCAAAGTGTTTCCTAAGCGAGCCACAGGACAAAGTGGAACACTACATAGATTGCCTCTGCAGAAAATAGATGAACAATATTGGTTTTTCCATAGTAGACAAGATGGCAGACAGAGGCCTTTGGAAAAAGTAATGCTCATTACTCCCACAGTGATTGAACACAGTAGAACTTATTGGGTGCAAGTGTTAAAAGGCCTTTCTCTCTGTGACTGACATTCACTTCCCAGTGTCATTATGTCACCTTGGTAAAAAGAAACTGCTGATTCTTCCTCTCAGTAATAAAAAGTTGAATTCATAAGCAACAAAACAAACTGTTGCTTTAACTCAGCACACTGAGGGCTTAACTGATACATACTTGGTCTGTTACTGGCAATAGTTTGTGATAGCTATTGTTAGCAAACTTTAGATAGATAATCTGAATTAAAGTGATAATGCTTAGACAGTTCGCCCATTTTGGACTCTGTTACAGGATGTTACAGGATCAGCACATTTGTAACTGTCCCATATTTATTACAGTGGTACCTAAGTTCAGTCAAGTTGGCTCGCTTTAAAAGCCTTCTGAAATCAAAAATGCATTCTCCAAGGTCCAATTCTACATCCCTGGATTGATTAATCATTTATTTTTGTTGCATGCTAAATATAACATTCAATAAATGTTTATATTAGTATTAGTATTTAATATCAATTCCCCCTAATTTCTTTTCTTTTCCTGTTAAAAGTCAAAAATACATTTCTTAAACTTTGGGTCACAAACTTTTTAATGAATTGTGATCTGGGGTAACTAGCTAACCCACACGTAGAATGATATCATACCAAGGGGTGCAAGTTTGGATTTTATCTTGCAAAAAATTTATTGTGTTTCCATGGAGTGTGATTGAGGTCTGCCTCATTTATTTCTCTTTCATGACCTCTCTAGATCTAACAACACAAGGAGGGTGTGCTTAGAGGCATGAAAGAAGCCTGTTCACCAGGCCACAGACATATTAATCTCACAAACAAGCCACAATTTTTTTAATTTATATTATATACAATCACTTTTGCCAACTTTCTCACTCTCTGACTATATTACACAAAAGCAACATGCAACAAAAAAATGCATCATATATATACATTTTATATATATTGTATACATATATTTAACTAATATATGGTCATTTTTATACTTTTCAAAGTTGAAATATTGTTTATTATACTATATCTGAGAACAGGATGCAAATATTTGGTCTAAAAGTCTCCAACAAACATGACTCATCACAGAAAGAAGGCTTGAAGCAAAAAGCCATGACCTATTTATCAAAGACGGCTGAAGTACTAAAGCGTGACCTAGTAACAAATCACTCATCGTAACACAAATTTCACCTTTTCTTCTCTCACTTCTTTTTTTCTTTTGCCCCAGCTGTCAGAAAAGTGGCTTTTTGGAGCGCCTGCCTCCTCCAAAATGTTTTCCTGCTCTCTCAACTCTTCCCCGGGGTCATGAGAGGCAAACTACTTATTCTTGTAAATGAATGATCTCAGGATGAATCTTTGCTCCTCTGCTCGTGTCATTTTGATTTTTCTGACAAAAGGCATGTGTAGGACCAACTCAGCGAATCGCACATGAGCCAGGATTAAAGAGCACGTGGGGGCGGGTTGTGTTTGTCTGCTCTGACTCTGCTGCGGTAAATGATGATGCACACAGGCTTTCATGTATGATCTTACTGACAGACATGGTACGAACTCGGCTCCTCGCTTTCTTCTCTTTCCATCACTCTCTCTCGCACAGACGCAAAGGGACCTTCATATTTCATCTTGGAGATGACAGACGCCATGCGATGCACTTTCCCCTTCATCACTTTCCCCACGGCACTCAGGGCTTCTTTTATGTGTCGTTTCCAGGCACAAACACACACTCAAGGATGCACATTTATACACACACTATGCAGAGAAACACATGTTGGCCTTGTTGCTTTTCATAGTGTTTTTCACGGTCATGAACACTTACAATAGCATGCTAGTGGAAACAGCAGGCACATGGTAAAGGTGTGTTTGTATGCGCCTGTGTGTGTCAGAGAGAGAGAGAAAACGAGAGAGAAAGAGAGAGGAATCCCATTACATCAGAAACTTCTACAACTCCACCTAAAAACTTGAACTCTGTTTGAGTTACTGACCTGAATATTAATGTAAATGTTTTTTTGTTGCATCATTAGTGCTTCTGATAAACCTCAGTTAACATTTTTTGCGATAATCTAATATTTTGCATTATGAGACCAAAATCCATCCTTCTTTTCATCTAAAAAGCAGCTAATTAGGGATTCTGGGCAAATAAATCGAAGGCAACTGGACTCGGTAATATGTCCAGTTGCCTTCGATTTATTTGCCCAGAATAACCATGACCTGGATGAATGAGAACATTCACAGATAGCTAATTAGGGAATGTTTCAGGTTTAATTAGCATTGCTGTCAATTATTTTTGCAGTGGTTTGCATTAGAGTTCAGTCTGTTTTCTGTTGTATTTTGTAAATTGTCTCCTCGTGTGTAAAGCTTGTTCTTGTCTTGACTTTGTTTGCTTTATTGCCTTTTTTGATCAATTATTAATTTTATCTGTCCCTAAATATTCTCCTGTGTGTTTAGCTCATAGTTTTGTTTCCATTCAAATATAACATCTTTTTTGACCAAATTTCGGTAAATCTGCTACATAAGTACCAATTCCTGTGTGTTTCCATAGTGATTTTTTTATTAGGAGTTGGTTTATCGAGATAAGAAGTAGGTGGTGCCAATTTTCTGGTCAGCTTCCACAATAAAACTGAGGGAGAAGAAGAAGAGGCGTAAGGTGATGGCATAATTGAAACAACAGTCTGCACCTTATCGCTCATACAGCGAAGATTCAATCTAATATGGCATTTACTTTATGTCTTGTAAATATTCATGGTACTTGCAGTGTCCTCTTTTTTCATACACTGCCATTTTTCTCTTTCTCCAGTGACATGGAAGGAAAAAAGCTTAAGTGACATTTCAGTCATGTGATTCCTGTGCGTAATCTTTAATTCACTTTTTCTGTTTCAGTTGCACTAAATCCAAATTGCACCAACTTTCCCAACTCCTCCAAAATAAAAACTTTTCTTTGAGTTTTTAATGCACAATTTAAAAAATGACTGGTTACAACCGAGTTGAGGGAAACACACTTCATATGTTTCCAACTTTGAGTTGTCACATCATCTGGATCTGTTCCCCTGTTCTGCTTTTGCTCCTTGTGTTTCGTCAGCATCCCTGCCTGTGCTCCTTGTGTCATCCCAGTTTGTTTAGTTTGTTTTTTGTATTTTATGCTTCGTTCTTGGGTTTCCCTCTACACATTCCCTCAGTTTTTGCCCTCTTGCATCAGCTTTATGATGTTAAAGTTCACTCTATGTTGCCTCACACTGCTGTCATTGTTTGCTTTTGGGTGCTGGAACAACTTAAACTTGACAGTTATTAAGTTTTGCCATAACTACCCTTAAAGCAGCAAAAGCCAACAGTTCAGCCATTATGACTTTTGTATTTTTTCTACCCTTTACAAAGAAAAGATGGTCCCCTTTTACACATTAATAAGAAAAGTTTCTTCTTCAGCAAAATTTACATCAATTCATGAATGTTTTATGTAGTGGGATATTCTCTCTCTCCACATGGATATCCCCCTAAAATGTCAGAGTAGCACTAACACGTGACCGCCTCCACTCTGGACCGAGTCGTTCTACTCGCCCCTCAGATCTGTCAGCTCGGTTTTACACTCCTGAATTGTTCAGACAGATGATACAAAGGAAGCCTGATCTTCACCTTAATCGTCCGCTGCCTGCGACTCCCACAGAGAGGGAGAAGATATTACATAACTCATTAAGCAGCGTTCCTGCCCTCTTGTTCTGCGCTTAAAAGATCCAAATGCCAGACATTCACTTGGTGCTGCTTAATAGAGAAATTAATATGTGCAACCATGCTGGAGCTTTAACATCCGCAACCCCCAAACCAGAACCTTTCCTAATTCTCTCAGTTCCTATTTGATGTATTGGCTTACACACACACACTTACATACCTATTCCATTATGCAATTACTGAGACCTTTCGCCTAAAAGATAATTTGACCAAGCAAACAGGCTCATTAAAAGGTATTGTTTGTATTTCTATGTGGGTGAGTGTATGCACACATGAGCAAGGGAGCATCACAATTAGCTATTTGATTCAGGTTTTGGTTTGCATGGTTTCGTATTTAGTTCATTTATGAAGTTTAAGTTTGTGGATCAAAATAGTAAAAAAATTAGTTGATTTTTTTGAGATAATGTACACAAAGTCTTATTTTCCACCAGAGTTAATGGAAATTCTGTTAAAAAACTTCTATAGGATCCTGAGTAAAGCTAACTTAAACGATGATTTGCGAAAGGATGACATGGAATTTAATTTATCAATAAAAGGTGACCAACTGAGAACCTGTTTTTGTAGTTTATCAACACTCCTCACAACTTACAGATTTTCAGCAGATTGCTTGAGATTTATATGCTTAATTACTTACTTATTTACTAACAATTTCTTGAAGGTGAGACAGAAAGAGGGCTGGATACAAGCTGGAGAGAATCACAATGACATGCAGGCAAAACACATTAAAATAAACAAATAAAAATCTGAGTACCTGAGAACAAGAAGTTATTTATTCATTCACACACACGCACACATACACACACATACATACATACACACACCGAACACAGAGGATATCTAGTAATTACGCAGTACACCTGTCAGAGTGACCCGTTAGTCATTTACTGTTGCGCCAATGATGTTTTGAGAATAAATAGATGCTGATAAAGAGATCAAGATTGTTGAACAAATTTATGAAGATGATGATGATGGCGATGATGATGATGATGACGACAGTGTGAAAAGGATTTTTTCCTCATAATCCGCTAATCTGGCATATGATGAGAGGTCAGCACAACTGAATTTCATTGGATGAAATAGTGATCACACACACACACACACACACACACACGTGCATGCAAACACACACACACACACACCCACAGCTAATCAGCTTACACTACATTGTGCGGGTGTGTGAGTGGGTGTGCGTGCAAATGTGTAAGTATGTGTGTGATTAAGGTAGAGGCTCAAAGTTGCAAATTTAAATGTTGTTAATATAAAAAATGACTCCTGACATTTCTCCACCCCTCTGGCTTCAGCATAATTTTCTAATTTATTCCACCAGAACATCCTACCATCCTACACATCCCTCTCTTTTCCTCTCTCTCTTTCACCAGCTCTCTGCCTCTGCTCATCATCAAACCACACATTTCTCACTCTGTGTCTTTCATGTGTGTGTGCAGTCATTAGTATTCAGAAGTTGTGCCGTGTACACTTCTGTCTTAGCACTGACAGTCGTAGATTTGATGAAACCTTCCATCTCTGAAGTTGTACTTTTAACAGTGTAACACTTTTGCTGCACAAATACACAGACTTTTGCACAAAAAGACTTGACTTGACTTGATTGCTAATCAGATTGCAAAGAATATCAATAAACTTAACTGTTTTGCTCATTCAAAAGATCTGTCAGTTGAGGACATAAAAAGACACACAAACACACATTTTATAGATTAGAAATATAAAGGTTAAAGAGGCATGTTGTCTGTGTGTGTGTATGCTGTGTTAGCATGGACATTTGGGCATGCTGCATGTGTGTCCATCCACCCCTGGGGCTGACATCAAGTGTGCTGGCTGCATCAGTGGACTTCATTAATGTTAATAGCCAGGGCTTCACTTCTTCATCTAGTTTGTTCCATTGGTCATTAACCTCTGTTCATTCATCATGGGACAGGCTGTCTCACCCAGAGCTGCCAGCCTCAGTTTACCACATTCATTGCAACATTATCATCCTTATGCTTGATCTGGCAGTTGGATAAATATGCAGATCCTGTATTATGTTTAATGATAAAGTTTCTGATTTCTGCTCATTACTAACCATTAAAAACAGGCAGCTGCTCCCTGTTGTTAGATTCCCAGAATTCCTTGAAAGTTGCAGGTGTACGGTTTGTAATTTGTTTTTTTCTTTGGGTGTGATTCAGTTTTTGATTTATGTAGAAATTTAAGCAATACAAATGTGAAACTTGAAAGGTAAGGGCCTTAATGTGACACCTATTGTTAACTTATCTGAGGCCCTGTATTGTGGAGGTTTCATGCATCAAAATGCGGTTTTGACAGTTTAATTTTTAGTTTATAATGTACTCATGTTGTGTATAGCCAGATTAATGTGTAATTTTCACTAATAAACCAGCACACATCGACTCTGCCAGGCAGTCCTACAGGAGTACTGATGAATCCAGGGCTGTAGGCAAACTGTAATAAAGCTGCTATGTGTAGTGTGTAGTTTGCTACGAGCCTTGAATACACTTTGCGCTTGAGGGTGACAGGGGGTTTACAGACTGCACAAAGTGGAAGGAACTGTTGGTCCCAGCCCCACAGCTCATTTTTGCTCTAGAACTGCCTAAAGGGTCCATCCATACATGCTTCAATGCTTCAGCACTTTTTAAATGTATTTATCATCTGCATATGGCCACTACAGTATGATTATGCTATCTTTTAACACTAAGGAAAGTGGAATAAATTAACATGAATGTATGTTTGAGACAGGGTGCATACTCTGAATTCTGGATTAGTATGTTTCAAAAGAACATGACTGTTGTGCCACAAGTTTCTGTAAAGACACTGTGATCACCATCAACTCACTCTGTGTCTCTCTCTCAACTTGTCTCTCACCAGAACAGTACCATCTGAATAACACCGCTTACGGGCCATTTGGACAAGGGCTTCCACACCCCCACAGCAACCACAGCACGTTGGGCCTCAACAAATATACCTCCCTCAAAGCCGTGGGTAAGTCAGACACGCAAACACTAAATGATGGTGACTGCAACAGACACAGTAACCTTTAGAGTACAGTGGGCTGGAGGTGCAGGAGCTGTCAACCCAAGACGGACTCTTTGCCTCTTGGCAAACAGAGTTGATCTTAAAGAGGAGCCCACGCTGTTCCTGTCTGGCTCTGTGGTGTAATTGGTTACATAATGGTAATTGACTATGAATGAAGCTGTAAGCTGTAATCAGTTTTTTTTGGTAGACTTACAGTTTCTCATGACCTACAGACAAACCCATAAGTGTCTAATCAGGAGGACTGACACCTTAGGGTTAGGGTCATTTTTTTAAGTCTATGCAAGTCATTTCCAAAGACAGAGCTTCATCATACGAGTATTTAGTGCAGCAATGCAGCTTTTGGCCAAGAAGAAAGGAGTAACGCAAACATGATGAAAACTCCTCTCTTAGATTTTTACACCAAGCTAAAACTTCACTTTCACTTTAACCTAAAGGTCCAGTGTGTGGCATCCACTGGTGTTAAGGTCACAGTCAGTGATCAACGAATAAGGAGAACTCGTGACTGTCAGAAATTCTACTTTACTATTCAGCATTGAGTATAGATTAATTTACAGTTTTACAAATAAAAAAAATCTACTCTATTTAACTATTTTACACTGTACTTTAGGTCAGAATTTGTGTACAGAATTTTTTTACTGCCTTTTCATGATGCCTCACATGTGGTTTGTAAGGGATTTGTGATGTAACTGCAAAGCTACTACAGCCTGAAAAACAAGCTGTAGGGTTTTAACCAGGTGATTTTCACAGAGTGTTTCATGTCAGCAAAAGGTCACATACATAGTGTTGTCCTTGAATAGTCATGGGAGTAGTAGCGTACATAAATCTACATCCAACCCCAGGCATCCCATTAGAGTGAAACAACCGCCCACCAGTGAGCCAAAGGCAAAGCACTGCTTGTCGAGGTAGATTTCTTTACCTTTATTATTCATAGAAGGTTGACTGAGCATGAGTGTAATTTTCAAGCAACAACCCCTTTACACACTGACCAGTAGGCTTCCTTCCTCAAAAGCACAAGGACAGTTACCGTTGGCTGTTGGGTTTGGGGGATGTTTAATAGATTTATCAGCATCACAGAGAGGCTGTTATGGACAGTTATGTTATGCTATGTTAGGGAGATGTAATTCAAAGAAATTCCCATGCCAGGTTCTTAAGAACTTTCACAAAGAATTGATAGAAACATCACAAATTATTATGGGCAGTTTACAGCCCAGGACAGGAGGGCTCTTCAGCAAGAGATTAAAACCCTCAAGAACATCATTGATACCCATTTACTGAGCATCAGTGATATCAGTGAGGTGAGCCCAAAGGATATCAGAAGATATGCCCGTTCATCCTCCTATCTTCTTAAAGATCCTCTTCTGTAACACCAGACTATTATGAGGCTTTTTTCGTCTGCTAAGATTTCTTAAATCATTCTCCAGACTAAAACATTAAAAAAATACATTTTTGACCATTTTTGATATTATTAATTATCAATTCACTTATTAAATTTTAAATGTTTAGAAGTAGCATAAACCCTTTATTATATAACCTTGTGTTGTGAAATAATAATAGATTAATTTGTATCTTGTGTTACAGAAAAGTTGAATTAGCTAGTGTATGATAAAAGTGGGGCGGCAATGCATTGCTCGTACTCGCTCTCTTACATCCAAGTTAGTTTATCTTAGGTATTGGGGCCGTTGCACTGCCTGTGGTGGTGTTCGGTTTCCCTAACTGGGTGGTCGACAGATGCTTTGGGAAAGTGATCGACTCAAGGTGCCCTGTGTTTCCTTTCCCAGTGTTGATGAGTGCATTTCTGTGGTGGGCCTATGTGCTGGAGCTGAGCCCCAGACATCCCCAGTCCAACTCAGTCCCTGGCAAGGCCCCTCCTTTTATCAATCACTATTGTAACATCTGTCAAGCTTTTCAATCAAGCATTGCACAAATGTAGTTTACAAAAACTAGGCAATCTTTTATGTTAACATGGTTTAAGAAGGTTAATATTATTGATTTTTTTTTTTGCATTGAGTGTTGTATTGACCTAAAGAGGTTAATAATGAAAAAATTTCAGCAATTTGGGGATTTTATGTCAGATAACAATACCTCTGTAATAAACATTAATACTCAAAAAACACAAATCGTTCCAGTATGAGACCAAAACAGGTATGTTGGATTGACTTTGCAGTAAAATTAAGGTCAATCGTTTTATCTCAGATGTACATAAAACAGAAATGTAACTGCTCTGTATAAATCACTAAAAGTGCACCAAAAGAGCTACAAACATTCAAATATAATAGTGCTGATTTTTTATCATCTTTTGTACCCATTTCTTAATAAACTTAAAGGATTTAAGGTTAACAAAATGGATATATGGTTAAAATAAGGTAGATTTTATGAAAAAAGATGAAAACTAACAGCTGTTGTTAGTGGACTCAGGAAAATGATGAAAACAGAGACAAGGTTACTGTTCATGTAGCCAGGACGCCAGCGGCAGTGACCTAAGTTTTTAGTTTTATTTAAATAATTCTCTGTGACATTCATGCTAGCCCATGACAAACACACACATAGATGTGCACACTCCAGACTCAGGGCGAGGGTATTTATAAACTCTCACTGCGATGTCCCGATATTCTGACACACATACCTTTACCTCCATCATCTCCATTGCACTTGACAGTTTCTCCCTCCTGATTGCCCTCACATTCCATATAATACAAGAGGAATACTACTAATGTTTATTCACCTTTAGGGCATAAAACAGTAAGAAATACTTAAATCACCAGCACTCCCTTTAGATCTTCTTTAACACATTCATCGTGACTCTCCCTCGCCTTCCTCTGACTCTTGCTGTAATTTTCTTCACCTATTTAAATCAATTATTCGTCTTAATTTTATGCACAAGAAAGTTTCATTTATTTCTGACTTTTCCCATGAGACACAGCCTTATACTGTTTTTATCATTTTCTCACTCATCTTGTTTCCTGAAGGACTGTCATATAGTTGCATCTGGTTCATTATGTTTTTTTTGCTCCCTCCTACACAATCTTATGTACTCCTTGTTGTTGATGTAGTATATACCTGCCACTTACCCAACACTAAGGATAACTGGGAAGACTTCTAACCCTCTGTCCATTTCAACAATCATTAGGTGTTCCTGACTCAGGGCTGATCTGACCAGATTATATTTCCAAATGATCTTGTAGTTAAAGGGTTTTACAGACATAATCTCGAATTGTAAATATCAAAGAAGTGACACTTAATAGTTGAAATCCTGTGATTAAAAAAATAATAATAATAATGTGCAGAGTCCTGCAAAAGACGATGAGAGCAAGCTGACAGGGAAACATCACCAACCTGATATTGCATTCTTGTTAATGTTAACTTATAGCATAAACTTGTGCTAACCCCTTCTTTAACAAAATAAAAGTTTAGCTTTTACTCCCTTCCAGCTTGTGCAACAAAATGTACAAGTCATTTTATCTTTTTAGTCATAATCTCTTTGATCACTTTTGATCATAATGTTAACTTTTTTACTTTTTGTTCTTGTTATTCTTGAGTATTTAACTAACATTAGCCAACATAAGCAACTGATCATACCAGACAGAATGAGGCTAAATCTAAAACCTTACTTGATTTGTGCAGAGGTGGGTTTTACCGCTTAAGAACACAAGTTCTCATTTGTTTAATTATTGTACAAATGTGTTATTTATTTTTTCCAAAACTGCACAGTCCCTTTTAAAACTTTGTAAAATACTTTGAAAAGCAAAATAAAAAATGACATTGCTGACAGGTCGGAGCCCAGAGGGCCTAACATAAATGCATCATGGATTAAGTGTGATTCAGTCGTCAGTGTTCCCACCATGACAGACTCTGTGTTTGCACATTGACAGTTCATTTTAGGCTCCTTCTGCATATGACTCAGAACTGAATCAGACTGTGACAAATTGAAAATGACTTTAAAGTATAAACAAGTTTAAAGAAGCCAAATATAGCATGTGTTTGCTTTACTGGCCTAATTGTTGAAGTTCGTAAGCAGAGCACACTACAATAAGTCAAAGTTTTCTTATTTCCATCCTCTGTTTAATCTCTGTTATTGTTGATGATTTCTATCAGTTAATCATAGCATTGTAATCACCAGAGCAGTTGCAGAAATTTGGAAACAAGGCAATATTGTCAAAAGGGCAAAAAAGGGGTGAACAGATAATCGGACAGGTGCTTGCCACATTATCCAAGTTAATATATTTGGTGATAAAAAAAAAAGTGAGCATACTAAATGTTTCCCTTATTGCACAGGAAAATTGTGTACACAACTACAGTAAGTACAGTAGATAGAGGTTAAACCAGGAAGATGAACTGTAACCTGCAATAGCAACATATTCTCCTCCCCAGTTGTCACGTGTCGACAGAACCACTTTGTCACTCAGGTACACAAGGTACCCTTTAATGTCTGTGTGCAATGCAAATTGTCTTCCAGCAAGGAAATTATTCTTAGAAGTGGTTAATGTTGTGAAACAGTCACTGTTTGGTTTCATTTCAGGCACCAAACTACTTGATTAGGTTTAGGGACGGAAAACTATTTTGTTGGGTTGAAGAAGGTTTTTCATTTTGGGTTTTACTCTTGGTTTTGCAAAAGTCTAGAGCCCCAATTTACTAGGCAAATAGCCTGTGTGTACCATGACCTGTGTCCCTCTTGTGACTTTGAGGCACTTTCTGCTACACTACGACCACAACCACGAGAGACTGGGCTGGTAAAGGATTTCTACAACTAAGTTTGGAATAAGTTTAGACTCTTTACAGTTCCAATAAATGCTTTTATTCCCCCATGAGTCTGGCTTACTACTCATGTTTCTTGTCCCATATAACCTCTTTTAAGCAATGTTGCCATATTAAGAGATTTCCATAATTAATGGTGGTAGATATGATGTCTAGAACTAAACCCAAATTTGTAACTAAAAATGATTCTATAATATAAAACTGTCGAATGCTCTGTACTTTTTCTCACTCAGTGTCTCCACCTACCCCCATTTTTGTTACAGCGCACAGTGCGTCTCGTAGCTACTACAAGAGCTTCCCGCTAATGGACTTCTCCCAGTACCAGCCTGTGGCACCTCCTGCCTTCCAGCCGGTGCCTGTACAGCCCAAAGAGAAGTCATACATCCACCAGCATGTGTCGGGGCACCACGACCTCCATGCCCCCCTCTCCATCTCTATTCCCCCCAGCCACCTGGAGCACTCACGCCTCCCCAAGACCACAACGCACCCGATGCTCTCCAGCTCAGCCTTCAAAGCCTGGGAGCCCACTGGCCGCCATGTCCACAGGCAGGCTTCTGCCCCTGGGCACACCTCCTCCTCCATGCACAGCTCCACCCGGAGACATGGCTACTCAACCCGGAGGCAGCAGAGTATAGAGAACATGCCCGATCTATTCAACCAGCCTTATGGAGGGATGTATGGAGGAGGTGGAGTTGGGGCAGGGCAGGTGCAGCATTTACACGGGCAGCATTCATCTCAAGCCCCCTACTACCACCACACCAGGCAAAAGAGCTACTCCACCCACAGTACAAATGAGGTGACCGTCTGAGCACCAAGGCCTCAGATGCAATGTTAAACATACTGACAAAAGGCTTTTGGCATTAGCTAATGCCAGAGTTTGGGATAGCTAAGGTTAGGCCCAACAGGTGAGGGAAATAAAACAGAGAGACATATTTCAGATTTACGAGTTGAAAAGGGATGTTTGATAAATAGAAACAGAGAGATTCAGGAGAAAAATGGATTAGCAGAAATACCACTTTTACAGACAGTGGACCATTGTCAGGCTTCTACTGTGCACAGATTCTTCACATCTGAGGCTTTGGCACTGTAGTGTGGTATCATCCTGGTTGTACAGGCTGTACAGGAATAAAGAAAGATGTACAAAGCAACAAAACTCTCACCTGCCCTTAGAGCAGGTAGCAAGCTTGATTTTGACTGTGGTATGGGTTGACAAGTTGGTTTTCAATCAGTTTTGGCAGGAATTAACATTAGTTCTGTTTGTTTGCATTAAGTTTAGTCATGGTAGGTCATTTTAAGATAATAACTTTATTTATGGTCATGTTGGGTCGCTAAAACAGTCCGCAGTTGGCCAGTAGCTAACAAAAACTGCATCCAGAACCCATATTTTTTCTAATTGTCTCTTTAATAAGGCATTCAGCAGAAACATGCATCTGTTTGCAGCATATTATCTTTTCCTGCCAAGAGTAAAATGAGAAGACAGACAGCATTCTAACATCTGTAGGCCTGTGTTTGATACAAAGCTTTTGCAGGCAGCAAGTTAGCTTAGCCTAGCACATGTGACAAAATACTTAATGCAGTAGCTTCCAGGAGTCTTGTTGTTTCTTTGCCTTTTTACGTATAAACACACAATACATGTTAATTAAGGAGCTTTAGAGGCGCTTGTGTGTAGAATTTATCTTTGTTCCTTCTTCCAACATTTCCATTGTGCAAACTAAGCTGACTTGCTACTGGCTTTGGATATCTTACTGACATTAGCGTGGTGTCAATCTGCTCATCAAACTCTCCTGGAGACAGTGAATAAGCATACTTTCCAAAATGTCAAACTGCTCCTCAAGTTTCATTGATTAATCATAATAACAACAGGACCTGTATATTAGCATGAAAATTAGAGCAGAACTTTAACAGACCCGTTAAGTTAACAAAAATGAATACACCCTCATGATAAATACTGGAGTATAAGCATGTTGTCATTTGCTTTTCAGCACAAAAATGGGATTAAATTATTTCATCAAATTATTTTGAATTATTGGTTGAGAAGTTTATTCCTTTGGTAACTGAAAGATCTTGATCTCAAACAGCATAAAGTCTGATTAGGAAGCAAACTATCTCAGCACAAGGCAAAAAATGTGCATCTCTGTTAAGCAGCAACTACCTTATTTAACTTCATCAAATAAAAATCATTAAGATAGGACGCTAAATTAGGACTTAACTATAGATAACTCTGAGTTTTCTAGTTGACATCTAGTTACAATATAATCTTACGTACTCTTAAGGAACTTCAGGGTGCACGTTCAGGTTCTTTCAAGGCTCCTTTGTGCAGTTCTACCTCCACGCACAGCTGTTTTCTACTCACTTCTTTCTCTACCCTCTCAACTGCTCACACCCTCTTTCCACAATAAAGAACTTTGCATTCTGTGCCATCAGGCCAAGCATACAGGGACAGCACCCCTGGGGTCATATTAACTAGACGGTGAGGACAATGCCACCATCATGTCAGCTCCAATCAGCCTCCATCCCTACCAGAGAGAGGGAGGGGAGGAAAGAGAGGGACAGAGTAAGAGCCAGAGGCTGGGACTCTTTAGAAAAGAAGAGAAAGGGAGGAGAGAGAGGAGAAAAATAGCAAAACAAATGTACATGGCCGTGTGTTTTCCTTCCTTGGGGGAAGGAAAGGGAAGGAGTCATTGTGAATCTGGGTCTCTCACTACTGAACTGTCTGGGTCATAACTCAGGGTGTATGGACAAGTGTGGACGCCTGTGTGTAATTTTCAAACCCCAAGGCACTATTGCAGGGGGATTCACTGAGGCATTTCCAGGCCTGGAGCATAGAGACATTCCTCATCTTGTCTCTGAAGTCTGTACAGGAGAGGACACTGTGCAGAGCTGCTGCTGCTTTGAACATGCAACAGTTAATGCAAAGCCTCCATTACATTTGTCTGTAAAAGTTTAAGGCTACAACACCCTCAGGAAAGGCACAGTGAAGTGAACTGTTAATGATAATTGCATGTGTGTCTAGAAGCACTTCCACAAGGTTCTTTAATAATATTTGCGCTGGGAGTTGAGGGGGGATTTTATGATGCTAAACCTTTTAATTTGTTGAAAGTGTGAGGTCGCCTGTAACAGCTGAATTCAAGTCATGCAAAAAGCTCACTACAGGTAAAATAGGTTCAAGAGCAAAAAAGCTAGACTTAACATTTACAAGGGATGGTTGATAAGTTAATGGCCAAAGGTAGAAGTGATGAGATAACATGTAACATGCACATTCAGTTTAACTCTTTAAATCACTCTGCATTAAGTCAAAAGTTTATACATTTTTTGGTATTTCTGTTTTGGATAATTATAAGTTGCAAGTCAGCACTGTCTGAGAACATTTTTAAATTGAGAGAATTGAACATCTTGAATAATTTTCTCTTGTTGTATAGTTCGATGAGAAAAAAAAATATTACCACTGTCAGTATAGACCAAATGCAACAAAATCTTGTTCAAAGGAAGTAGAGTAAAGGTGTAATCATTCACAATTGGAAGGGCTTAATCAGACTGAAACCTGACTGCCCTTCCACAACAAAGAACAAATGTTTTTGCCAAAATTACTCTTAATCTACACACAATGCACCACACATCCACCAATTTGGGACTGGTTCCATTCCTGTTTACACACCTTCCTGATTTTGAATCACTGAATGGAATTTGACCAAAAAAATTGGTAAAAGCCAAAAAAAGTTGGTTCCAAACTTTAACCAAAAACAGCAGGTTTTCTTTTGAAACAAAGTGTCAAGTTCCGCAGATTGTTGTCTGTTGATGACACATCCTTGATTACAGTGTTTTAGCTCAAAACTGGTGAAAACACTAGCTTATTTGCTAGATTGCACAAAGGTTTCAAGAATTCCAGAAGAGGTGATGTTTTATGATTTTTTTGAGCATGTGCAGCACGTTGAGCCTCATCTTCTCATCCACTGGCACGCACAAACATACTGTCTAAGTCTTTCTTTCTCACATTTAAGCTCCTAATACAGTTTGTTCTGTAGAAAAAGATCTAGAAAATAGGCTGTTAACAAATCAAATTACCAGCACTGTGACTGATGTTGCATTGAAGAGACTAAACACTTCTCTTTGTCTCCTTTCCTTCACTCATTAACACAAAACTTTAGCATGTCTGTAATTTCTTGCTGTCTCTCATTAACAGTTCAGCAAAGGATCCTGGGCAAGCATCAGTTTCCCTCAGTGCTTAATATTGTGAGTTAAAAATGTTGAGATTTGTTGGTTTAGAGACACAAAATCAGTTTCAAAAGCAATAGAAAGTAAAAGTGTTTTGTGTTAAGAACCTAAGAAAATTCTTCTAATGTTATTGTTAAAATGAAATTATGCATTTCCTTCACCTAAAACAATGGTACCCCTCTGCTCTAGGTAGTTAAAACACATATTTTATTGCATTTTTAAGACAAATGTTTCTTGTGTACATTTTAATGCTGTCTTTTTGAACATGACATTTTTCAGATTTTATGTGGTGCGAACCTCATCCGCACTTATGTGTTGCTTTATTTATGAATATTATGTAAATATGGCTATTTTATGGCATTTCCTATATATATTTTTTGGAAAAGGGCTGTATGAACTAAGTCAGTTTAATTCTAAGAGTATTTATTGTAAGTGCTGCTGATTTCAGATTTAGCACAATATATTATTTTATCTTAATGGAACATGATGCATAGAGAGATCTATATAAACTGAGTTGTGCAATTAACCAATGTGCAATAGAGGGGGATAAAGCAGGCCTTCTGTACTGTATGTCACATTAGTACAGTGGTTTTTCACATTTGTGGCTAAACACCGTGACACAAATTCACTGCAGTTTTGGACAAAGCAACTATAGAGCAGACAGGTTGTCTGACTGATAATAATAATGTTCCTATTGTGTCACTGCAC
>JAPZDY010000014.1:18419181-18430974 GCA_029783645.1 Ctenochaetus hawaiiensis | reverse complement strand
ATCCTTTTTTAGCGCTATGAACCTTGGCAAGTTACTATCTCTGGATACCTTATAGTATGTTAAAGAAAGGATAAATATATACACACACACACACATATATACACATATATGAGAGCAGAGCTTTGGTAAATGTATAAATGCAAATATGACAGCCAAGTGAATCCAAAGTGTATTGGTGTGATGTACAGTATGTAGCAAAAAATGTGTTTATACTGTATGTACCTGTACTTCTTATTACAACACAACTAATTTATACCCAAAATGTTCTAGAAATATTCTTTGCAGAGGACTGTTTAGGAACTGATGCCACTTTCAAAGATGAAACATTAAAGATTGTAAAATTCATATAAAGCTTTGGTTTGACTGGTGTTTGTATCACAGAACTGTTGGACATTTTAGTCCTCTGATTTTACACATGGGTGAGCAGTCACCTTAGTAAAGTCTGTTAAATACTGAACAGATTGAACAAAAAAAATCACAGCCAAAATCTTAATGACAAGTTATGTGAGGCATCAAGTCACCTGTCCAATTGAACATCATAATTACTCAGCATGGCTTTAATAGTCTTAATAGTGAATGTGTAATTGATAGGAATAACCGCCCCACCAAAACAACTGCTATAATTAACAGTTCTTTATTCTCAAGAGACAAGGAGTGCAAATGCTGTTTCACTGTCAGCCACAGAGCAACTCCTTTTGCGCTCAGGGACCATCTGACAGCAGTTCCAGTAGAAATGCAATATTTTTTTTCTCTGCTGGGATTTGAAGCAACAACAATCACAAACATGTCCCACTAACCACCAATTCACCCATCAATTTCAGAAACGTAAGCACATCCAAGCTTTCTGTGTGGTTTTGACAAACTGTGGCATGAACTGCACACACTGTAGTAAGCCTATAGTGTCACCTAGTGACTCATCTTGTTATTGCATAAAGCAAAAGCATACACATTAGGCTTCCTGAAAACCTAAACTACCTGTTTGATGGGCTTCATGTGACTTTCAAAACCCATGGTCTTGTTTAACATAAAACATCAATGTGTTTCTCTCCATGTAATGAAATATTAAAATGTGAGAACAGTTTTGGGCCATCAACACAAATCAGTTCACAGCACAACAATTTGAAGAAATAAATGATATTTTAATGTCACACATTCAACAAAGTGCAGGGTGTCAAGGTAAATTTATTATTAATTTGATCCTTTCATTGATATGTTTAATACAAATGTTTGCATGAGTTAAGTATAAAAGTTTCTACTTTTCCAAAAGTCAGTATGAGAGGTAAAGAGGAAGTTTAGTTTATCTAAAATTTGAAACAAAAACTTAATACAAAATCCTTACACAGTCAAATTTGAGAGAATCAGAAAGGATTAAAGAGATCATGTGCATTTATGTTCAATTTGAGACTATTTTATAGTTTCAACAACCTGCAGACACCCTTTTAGCATGATCAAGCAGGAGTAAGAGCATTAAGTTAAACAATACAAACAATAAGTTTCAAAATGTTGATAGTTATTTAAAGGAAACTATTGAGGTAAAAAATGAACTGATAAGAGAATAAGCTTAGAATAAAGACACTGATGGTGTTGAAACAGTTTTTCTTCAAAGAAGGACTAAAGAGTCTGCAATAATGAAAGTAAGGGGCAGATGGCATAAAAAATCTCTGCATATATAGCATACTTTTTCTGCATGGCTTAGTTATGTAAATAGACAAAATACAAAATTTAATATAAAAATTGTACAGTTTGGAAAATGAAGCAACTGAAAGACATACAAGTTATTGGTTCTGTATTTCAAACAGAATCTTTTGTTCTGTGGTCATTCAATGTTCCTGAGTGAAGCGAGCAGCTCGGAGGTTACATATGTGTACACTCATGGTACTTCCTTAAAAAAACTGTTTTCTAACACACTTAATATAAAGAAACATCAGCACAACTGCTTTTGCTACTGGCTTTGGAGCACAACATTTTTTTCTTTTTAACTTTCATTTTCTCTGTATTTGCTCTTGGAGTGCAGTTCTGTCATATTAATGACAGATTAAGGGAAAAAGCAGGACTATGTGTAGTTTTAATATAGATCCAGATAGATTTTGAAAAAAAAAAAGAGTTTTGACACCTTTAAAGAATTTTAAAGCCTTCAAAGACCATCAGCACACATTAAAATATATAATTAGTCATAACCTTGCACAGATATCAGGAAAATTGTAATAAATTGTAACAAACATATTTCCTAATAATGAGAAAAGGCTCTTGACTCGAGAGGTTAAAAATGCAATGTAAACAAAAACTGAAGAATTACCATAAGAGCTGCCACCTGTCATGGATGTGGTGACAAAAAGGATGAAAGAGATCTCTGGTTTTTGGAAAGCGCAAGATAAGGTGGGATGAAGTTGAGGAAAGACTGGTAATATATTAAGCTCTTTTTTTTCACATTACTTTTTTTCATATTAATCTTTCATATTAATTCATGCACTCCTTTTTAACATGTTAACACTTTTAGCAGATAAAAACCTGTTTGTCTGCCTCTCATATCTGTACATGTCAATCAGTTTCTGTAAAGGTCTATAATTGTTACACGCTTCCTAACAAGCTGTCATATCAAAGCAGCTTAACAAATGATTAAGGTGTATATTTAAAAAGCCTCTTAAAAGTAGCAATGTGGAAAGTAATGATTTCATCTTAATCAAAAATAATCATTTCGAATAAAGATCTGACAGAAATACCAGATATTAATTTGGTTAAACCAGGAAAAATACTTTCACTTTATGAACACAGACAAATTTATAGCTGCACCTGATATATCATACCAGACAAAAAAAGTACTCTTCTACACCCCCTGGCCCTAGTTGACGCACCTTGAAACTACAATAAATAGAATGAAGAAAAAATAAACCTGAAACTGAGGAGAAACAACCATCCATATGATGTCATTTTAGCTGGAAAAATGTCTTTTGGCAAACTTCAAAGATCTGTCAGTCACAGGCACATATGTTATCAGGGTCTTGTCGTGGCTGATTGTGAGTATCCCAAATTTTCCCCAAACCCAAAAATGAAAGTGTTTACAAGTATTTAATGTGCACAGCCCGGTCTATTGCTGTCCAGTTATGTTGTTGCCTCCAGGATTTATGACAACGGAATCCAGTAACGGACGGAGAGCCTGGCCAAAAGGCCTGAAGAGGAAACACAGTAAACAGTACAATTATACTAAAGTCAAGAGGTCTAAAGAAAGTCCAAACAAATTACTGTATGTGAACTAAGCAAGCGGAAGCGGAATAAAATAAACAGACTGGGCACAAAAAGTCTTTCAACTGAGAATCAAACAAACGGGAAAAGAAAGCCAGAGAGAACCAAATAACAGAAAATAAAATTTGTATTATATTTTTGTATTATTAATATTGCAAAAAAAGTTATGATTGACCACAACAACAAAGGAAAAAAAATACTTGTGATGCATGATATTGCATTTTGACCAACAATCTTTATGTAAACAAAAACTGCTGCTGACAAGTATTTTTTAAGTTTGTACCTGTTTCCCTGAATGTTTCGTCCAAATTGTTTGAGATGATGGCCCTTAGGATGGGTATTGCAGTGCTGAAGGATGTGATTTGGATCTTTTTTAACCGACACTATTCAATTATTGCAAAAAAACAACACTGCTATCTGTTACAGGCACTTGAGAAAACCTCTTCATTACGGACACACCCATGATATGTGTGCATAATTAGAATGCCATCCTATCAGCATAAACGTTAATTTCAGACCGACTTTATAATTCATTTTCAAGCCTTTATCAGCTGATATTGACAATGATAACATTATTATCATGCAAACCATGTACTTAACTTACAGCACTGGCAAAGGTAAACTCAAAACTGTTTAAAAGTTTCAACTAAGGTCTCTACTGCCTAGTGGCTTTGCTTTGGTTAAGTTTGGTATCATAATGGTTATTTTTGGTATTAAATATATATTATAGATTCATTAGTCATAGTATTGTGGGGTTTAAGACAGAGAGGTATAGAAGAGAAGAGCATTGGTGATGTAAGAATAGCTTCATTAAATTGAGCTGACTCACGTGGATAGTACTTCAGATGGAAGGTCTGTAATGTACGATGGGATCTTTCTGCCCGTGAGGAACTGAGCCACTTCGTTGCTAAAAGAGTTGCAGTTGTGCTCAAACAGGTTGTAATTGTCACGTCTGTCCACCATAAGAACAAAAAGCAAAAAAAAAGAGAGGAGATAGAGATGTAAATACAGAGAAAAGACAGGGAGGCCAGACAGGGTGGAGAAGGGAGGGTGCAGAGCAGAAAAAGATTAGATAGACTTTCTGACAGAGATAACAGAACAGAACAGAATAAACAATTACTCATCAATTACTCATCAAGGGCCTTTAATAGCAAAATGACCCCTACCCACCCTGGCCTCCACCATGACCACATTGAGTTTTAAATCTGAGTGATGAGCCTGAGCCTTTACCTGAATGTGGACTCTGCCAGTGTATTCAGGTACTCCATAAAGAGCTCTGCAGACACTTCAGTGGAGCCTAGGTCCACGATAGAGTCAGGCCCACCGATTGGGGTGCCACCCTAGAATACAACAGAAACACAAACCTTAACATTCGCCTTGTTACAAACAATCCTTCACCAATTACTTTCAATTTTCCTTTAAGGAAATAATGTGACAAGTTGTTATTTGCGCATGTGCTTTATACTTGAGGAAAGGATGAAGCTGATACTGACAGGTGGACAACTGTTGATGCCGTCTCCGGCAAAGAAGTACTCCTTTCCATGGACCACTATAGCAGTGTGCCTATAAGAGAATAAAAAAAAACTTATTCTAACAAAACCGTATATATTTCTGTTATTAGACTTCTACAAGATAAGCCTGTAGTACGCAACACTTACCATACCCCGTCAAGCTGTTTCCCTGTGATGAAAAAATGACCAAATTCGATTAGAATGACTAATTTTAGTTTTATATATCTAACAAGGTGCCCTAAAAAAGCCATAGCTCAGGGCTGAGTATCCCCGAATAACATCCCCACAATCCAAGACCATATGAGCCGTCCAACAGGTATCTCGTCGTAAACTTACCTAGCATGACAGGACTCAGCTGGCGGGCCATGCCTCTGGACAGGTCGTAAATGTACAGTTTCACTGGATACGTTTCAGTTTGGTTCATGATTATAAAACAGGATTCTTTTTTTCAAAATGAAAACTGCAGTTACTAAACCCGTTTAAAAAGCTCGCTGACTCACATCCAGCAAGAGTGGGCCGGCCGGCTAGCTTACCGGTAAGTTAGCTCGCACACAAAACTTTCAAAATTACTTTCAAAATAGTAGCTTTTCGTACAATCGTTACGGTTAAAAACAAAGGTTACAAATTACTTTAAAACGGGAAAAAAATGTAATAAATACAATAGCAAAAATACGTTTCCTTGTATTTGGGCGGTGTTATCAAGCGCTGACAGATGATGCTGTGTCACTGTCCAAACGTACACAATAACATGATTTATAAGTAAAAGGGCTTTAGAATGAGGAGAGAACCCTTCTTCCGGACTCGAAATAAATCCCACCTACTTCACTAGGATTGGCCAGTACCTTAGATTGGCAGACTCGTGTCCAATAGACGGCGAACCAGGCCGGACGTTTTTCAGCGTGCGCGTTCGCGCCAGCCGTTAAAACTAGTTTTGGATCTTCTGGACTTGTTGTTAGTAAGTAGCACACTGCAGTAAACAACTAAACGTCCCTACAGTAACGTAGTGTTTCTTTGGGTTATATTTTTAGATCTGTTAAGCCCATACAGTTGTGCTTATCATTAGAAAGATGCGTTTTGTTAACTTTTCGGCTTCAAAAAACGAGTGAAATGAGCTGTGGCTAAGCTAACCTGCTAACATAAACATTATCTCGGTACAGTTAAAACCCTAGCTAAGGTTAGCGAAACATTATAATATTTTGCAAATAGCTTTGTCCTCTGCACGAGTATTGTTGTTTGGTTAATAAGCGTCTCCCTTCTTATTTGTTGAAGTAATAATAGTGTATTTTCTAAAGTTTTAAAGGAGCACTTTTGAACTGGGAAATTTAGGCATCAAATAACATAATTAATCTTAAATTTTAACCCACTGGCTGTGTTTTTGACATTGCACTTTGGGCATCAATACTTCTTAGGCAGGCGCACCTACTAGAAGGTCCTGTTCGACTTGTGATCCTAGATCAGGACCAGGCAAGGGTCATCGACTGATTGAGATGTCCCACAGCTACATGGTATAAATGTCAAATCTTACAGCAGTATTCAAGCTCCTCTATGTTTCTTGCAGTTCAAATGGCGGAGTGGAACGCCTACTACAGGAATGAGGAGGAGGAGGAGGAGGAGCAAGAGGAAGGAGAGCAGTCTGGAGGTAAGATGAAAACGTCCTCGTTTCAAACTGATGATTTTTTCCTCTGCATTATTGTCTTCAACCAATTAGGTAACTGTTTCGGACAGCTTTGTATGCCTTGTATCTGTGTATAAACTATGGTTATTAACCTGGAATTAAACATACGAGTTCAATGTTAATAGATAGCATTACACAATAAGAAATCAAGCTCTCTATCTTTGGTAGGAAATTACAGGGTCACAGGGAGAGACAGTTTGGTCTTCTTGGTTGATGCCTCCAAGGAAATGTTAATCAAAGGAGAAGATGGAACGCCCTCGAACTTTGACTTGACCATGCAGGTAAAATGGCCAGTTAACTCTGTTCTCTTTGTTTTGTGTACTGTAGTGCTGGAGATATCTTAAGGATTATGTGTAGGTTGTGGTAGCATGAAATACAAATTACCATTATCACAAAAGACTTTTTGACCTAAAACCCTTAAATCAGGAACCCCCCACAGCTTGCATTTTACATATAAGTATTACAGAATCAACATATTAGTTGTTTTTGTTCTCAGATATGCCTGATGTGTTATGGTATTAAGTGTCTGTGTTCTGATGTTGTAGGTTGTAAGAAGTGTGTACACCAGTAAGATCATCAGTAATTTCAGGGACCTCGTGGCTTTGGTTTTCTATGGCACAGAGCAGAGCAAAAATCCCAGGAACTCATTCAAGCATGTCTATGTGTACCATGACCTTGATGAACCCGGTGAGATGCTGCATTTGTCAAAATAACACATGAACACCTCAAACTAACCCAAACTGACACCTCATCTAAAATGCTTTTGTTTTGCTGCAAACACAATTGAGGGGATGCTTCTTGTGCGCAAGTTACAAGCCACAACTTTAAAAAAAAGCATATATATCATGGACTTTGTAGCATTTTGCCATAACATGTTATTTGACAAAAAAGCACACTAAAAATACATATGTTATGATTTCAATGTATAAATTTATTATCAGCGCATGTGTAGCAAAGTGTAAGCATTGTAAGAAAGTCCGGCAATGAACAATATGAGCCTTTCTCAGAATCTGAGTAGCTTTTCTCCCCTGCATTTAATTATTTTTAGCTTGCTCAATCTATTGCTCTTAGACCCTGATTCTTTCTGTTTACCCTTATCTGTTCTCTAATATCTTTCTGTCTGTTCCATTTATATTTTATAGGTGCAAAGCGGGTTCAAGATGTAGATGCTTTACGAGGAGAGAAAGGTGCCCGGCTTGCATCAGAGACAATGGGCAGTGGGGAGACGTCATTAGGCGACGCCCTGTGGTGCTGCGCCAACCTGTACAGTGACATCAAACTACGCCTCTCACAAAAGCGGGTCATGATCTTTACTTGCAGGGATGAACCTCATGGGGACGACAGTGCGAAGGACCGTCAGGCTCGCACCAAGGCCAGTGACTTAAAAGAGACCGGTGCGTCTGAGACAAAAACTGCATGTTTTTTATGAAAAACCCGTAATATCAGAATTAGAATTAGAATTAGAATGCTTTTACTGTCATCTTACACAATGTACAATGAAATTTAAAAGACAACTCTGGTGGTGCAAAATACAGGTATAGAAAAATAGAATAAAAATAAAAAATAACAATAAATTATATAAATATATTTGCAAGGAGCCAGTAAGAATGTAAAATGTGCAGTAGAGAGCTTGATAGCAGCAGTGGGAATAAATATATTGCACAGTGAACATGATTGGAACACTTCAACAGCATATTGTCAGCTACTATGTGAGTACTGTAATGTAATATGTCTTAAAGCTCAAAACTGACTGGGCAACTCTGACTGCACATGTCCGTGTACAGAAACACTTCAATCAGACAGCTCTATCACAGATTTATTTCATAGCATCTCTTGGTCTCATTTGACTGCTTTCTCTTAGGTGTCATCATTGATTTAATGCATATGATGAAACCGGGTGGCTTCGATGTCTCGTCCTTCTTTCGTGACATCATAAGTCCACCTGAGGATGAGAGTGAGTTGGGGCTGCAGCTGGAGCCTTGTAACAAACTGGAGGACCTCCAGAAGAGAGTTCGTGCCAAGGAGCAGAAGAAGAGAGCCATAGCGAGGTAGAGACACATCCCATGTTGTCCTTTCTAGACAGATAAAAGTTGTCCTTGCCTTGCATTCTGTGTATTTATTGCTCTGTGTACTGCTTACTTCTTCCTTTGTGTTTTATCTTTGTTAACCCCTCTTATCTCTGTTTCTTCACATCCTCCTTCTGTCTCTTACATCTTTAGATTAAATCTCAGTCTTGGTGAGGGCATAAATGTGGCTGTGGGGATTTATGCAACAGCTGTGTCGGCTCGCAAACCACCTCCCATCAGACTTTACAGGGAAACCAACGAGCCGGTCCGCAGCAAAACCCGAACTTTCCACACACAGACAGGGAGCCTACTGCTGCCCAGTGAGATAAAGAAGGCCCAGGTAAGAGAAGACTTGACATAGATTCACTTAAGTTTGTTTTTCTGAAAGAATTAAACCCATGAAAAGACGGATTAAAATTTTAAAGATTTAAACAAATTTCAGTGACTTTGTTGGTGTGTTTCCCCTGCTTATTTTGTTTGTTTGTGTGTGTGTGTGTGTGTGTGCACGTCTTCCTGTAGACATATGGTAAGAAGCAGATAGTGATGGAAAAGGACGAGGTGGATGCCATCAAGAGGTTTGAAGACCCTGGTTTGTTTCTGATCGGGTTCAAACCAATAGAGAGGCTCAAAATTCACCACCATATCCGACCTGCTGTCTTCCTCTATCCTGAAGAAGGGGAGGTGAAAGGTAGCACAGTTTGTCTGACCATGTCTGATTGATTTTAAAAACCAATATTCACACTATAGTATAAATTATGGGTGTTTCCAAACATTGTGAGGTGAGGATATGTGATAGCAAAACAAGATCTTAACAGTGGAGTCATTGTTTTTGTTATTTTTAAGCAAAAATAACCCCAAACATTACTCATATCCAGCTTTTCAGTTTTAAGAATTTGCTGCTTTTGTTCGTCTCATGTTATAAATGACCAAGTATTTTTTATTGTTTGTTGGTGGTTGGACAATGAAAACAATTTGATGAACTTACTCTCATTTTTTGAGAAACAGTTCTTTGACAATATAGTGAGTACATGAGTTGAAACTAATAAAACCTTTTTTGTTGTAGTCCTAGTTATTTTAAGACCATTAGTCAGGTGTTTTAATGATATTTTGCCTTAATTGTAACTGTTTTTGAACATGCCAATTTAGTTTTTGAATATGAAATTTTTCATTGTTGATCCAAAACACAAAGTCCAGTTTGTTGGACAGTGTCATGAAAAACCTCTCTCGTGTGTATTTGTTGGGCTCAGATGTGTCCTGTGTTCTCCGTCTTAGGCAGCGCGTGTTTGTTCTCTGCATTGTTGAAGAAGTGTAGCGAGAGGAACGTGTTCGCTCTGTGCCGCTGCATCTCTCGCCGAAACTACCCACCACGATTTGTTGCCCTGGTGCCTCAGAAGGAGGAAGTTGACGAGGGGAAAGTACAGATTACACCACCAGGTATGGGTCCAAATGGGTTTGATTAACACAAACAGCCCCACACTTTGAAAAAACTAATGCTTCTTTTTCAGTTTCTACCCCTGAATTTGGCTTTCCTGGCTGTTCAAAAGTCATTCAGTTTACATTTGTAAGCAACTATATCATAGCCTTTGTTGTTGTGGTGTTCTCAAGCTTCATGGCAACTTGTCATGTCTCTTTCCTGTGTCAGGTTTCAACGTCATCTACCTTCCATATGCCGACGATATGCGCACTCTCGATCCTCCTCAGGGCCCCTCTGCCTCACAAATACAGGTGGACAAGATGAAGGAGATCGTCTCCAAGCTTCGCTTTAAATACAGGTAGTTGCACATGCTTACTGCTTTACATAGATCTAAGGGTGAAGATACCAGAATTAGTTTTGTTCAAATAAAATGAAGCAAATTTTGAAATTCTAAAAAGGCAAAACAGTTTGTCTGTTAATGTTTTTAGTGTTGTTTTGCCACTTCATACGGTTGTTTGTTGGTGTCTTTCTGTAACATGTTTGGATTTGTTGTATTGTAACACAGGAGTGACGCTTTTGAGAATCCAGTCATCCAGCAGCATTACAGGAACCTGGAGGCCTTGGCTCTGGATATGATGGCTCCAGAGGACACAGAGGACCTTATCAGTAAGATGAAGACAAACAAAAAAATCTGAGATCCTGGTTCTGCTTGTGGCTGTTACTTCTTTTGTCATCTTACACTTTCTGTACCTGTCTGTCTGCCCTTGTCTCAGTGCCAAAGGTGGAACAGATTGACAAGCGTCTGGGTCCTCTGGCTCAGGAGTTTAAAGACCTGGTTTACCCTGAAGGCTACAACCCCGAGAGTAACCAAGCAGCCAAACGCAAAACAGGTCAGAGCTGCAGTCATAGCATAAACTAAGCAAAATTACTTTTTACTGTATCTTTGTTGTTTTTACTCGATGGTACCATATGTTCTAACTGCCCCAATACACCCTATCTGCAGGGGTTACTGATCAATATGATGACCTTGAAAATAACCCTCTTCTTCTGTGCAGTGGCACAGTACAAACCTGACTGTTCTTTGACTGAATGTTTGTCTCCATAAATAAATTTGCAGCTGATGCTGGAGGTGGAGCTGAGAAGAAGCCCAAAGTGGAGGTCCCAGAAGACGAGCTGAGGGCCCACGTGCAGAATGGCACCCTGGGAAAGCTGACCGTGCCAGTGTTAAAGGAGGCCTGTAAGCAGTTTGGCATTCGGACAACTGGGACCAAGAAGCAGGAGCTGATAGATGCTTTAACCGCCCGGCTGGGACCATGAGGAGTCAGATTTACGCCTCACTGTGCCTTCACGAACAAGCGGGCTTGCTAGGATCAGTGTGTCTGTGATTACTCTTGATTTCATTTGTTGAAATTTTCGGGACAGTTTCTTGTTTTATTTTGAAAACAGGAAGCATGTTTGTGACACTGTGCTTTATGTTTACAAAAAGGTGTCCTGTTATGCTTGACAACATTAAAACTGTTGTATTGACCACTTTTTTGGGATTTTTTTTGTATGTTAGTTTCTTTTCTTTTCTTTTACAAGGCTCAGTGCTAAAGTCTGCAGTTAGTATCTTAGTCATATGCTACAGGGATTATGTTTGAATGTTAAAAACAAGTCAATGTCTCATGACCATGGACTCTGAAACTGTTTAATGTGGGTTACAACATAATAAAAAAGTCCTGCATGCTTTTGCATAGACTGAATAGTAAATACAGTCATAAAATCACTGTAACTAGCAGTGGCATATGTTGATAACCTTGCATTTGAGTTAATAAACAAAGACTTTACAGCATCTACTTTCTTCTTGTCACTATATTTTACACTATAAGCAGCATTTCCAGTTCTTCT
>JAPZDY010000014.1:18399874-18419081 GCA_029783645.1 Ctenochaetus hawaiiensis | reverse complement strand
AGCATTTCCAGTTCTTCTTGTAGCAAAACAAAAGGTGTGTCTATCCAAAGTTAGACGGCAGCATTATCAACATACCTGGACCTTTTCACTGCGGTGAGTAAGTAGGGCAGTGTTCCTGTTGGGGGCAGGCCTACACAGGCCAGTGTTTCTGCACAACAGCAGGAAGAAGGGATCACATACGGCTTTGAGCTCATGTGAGTTGTGTCAGGTTCTGATTTAAAGTAGATGGCATTCCTGAGGGAGGATTGTTTGAGTACACACCAGGTAATGAAGCTTTAGGAACATTTTGTCATTACTGTAAGTTAAAATAGACCTTTAACTTCTTTATATGGTTTATGTTACATTTTCTGAAGCTTCCAGCTCTGGTTTACCCTGTCGTGATCTGTTACATATTAGCATACAGCTTATTAACGTTGGTCTGAATGATTAACATGAGAATGACATCCAAGCAAATATGCTGTAAAAGCAGATTTCTTCCTCTAAATTTGATTTGAGTGGCTTGCGAAATCACACTAATGTTGCAAAGCATTTGTTCACAGTGCTGTAATGTTCAATTTCTAGGACTATTACATGAAAAATTCTGAGCAGAAGTGCTGTCCCATGCTCTCTTACTCCTGTCTGGCTGAAGGTCTGTTCACTACAGAAAAATGGAGTGTCAGTGTGACAAGGACAGCCCAGAGGCTGCTGCTACAGGTGAGACAGAAATTTAAAAATGGATCAAACATACCTTTAAAGACACTAAAGATGTCTCAACTACTTTATATGATATATACAAGGTATCATTCATATCAAGTAGAGACCAAGTGAGGTACTCATTAATCTCTTCAACGTTTTTTATCTCATTTCATAACATTGTGTCAGCCATACAGAATGGTTAGTCAAGGAATCAAATTTTCAGTTCTATAATTTTAAGAAAATGAGACAAGAAAAGATGCTGTTTTATTAAATATTCAGTTTCAAACTTCTTTACATAGTAGTCGTGAGCTTCCATATTTACATTATATTATTTCACATCTTCAAAATAAAGCTGGTATTGATAAGATTGTGATGTCAGCCCCTACACATAAAGATTTATTTTGAAGGTAAACCTTGACGTGCCTACAGGCACTCTCACACAAAGTCCTGCATCAACAAAGGGGTTTTCTGGGATTTGGTCTAATTCATTCTGCTTTTTACATTTAGGTGAAAGGTAAAGCCAGTGATCAGCTGTGTACAACACAGCAATACTAATGTCATGATTTCCTTCCTTTCCTCTCTGTTCAGGCCTGTGGCTGAACAGCAACAGCATCCAGATGGGAGCTTACACTGTGGTGGGATATCTTCTCTACAGGTTCTCACAGAGTCAGTTACTCATCATTACAAACACTCATATTCATCTGGAAAAAATCTAGAATTACCTTTATATATACGCCATAATGTTCACAATTACTTCAAGGGAGGCAGTTTTCTTTGTGCCGCAGACCTCTATTGTTTTTCAAAACTCATGAATTATTCAAAGAGCCATGTAATGACAACGAACGTGAGCTCTGTAGTTACCTGGTTAATCCCATATGTAGCATTCTGCAACTGACCAAGTGCACCAGATGTGTAGGTTCATCGCTAAACACAGTTCTGAGCAAATGAACAAGTAACTCTTGTTTGACCAACATTTGCAAACTCTTCACTATATTTTGACCTGATTTAAACAATCAGTTGGAGATAAATGGCTTAAGGCTGTTATTCTGTCATTCCTGCAGACATTTAATGTTGGAGGAACAAGTTAATGGAGCTAACTAAGTTTCCATGTAATAAGAATTAAACTGTCCATCTTTAAATGCATGTGGCATGCAATTAAGGATTTGAAACTGAGATCATTTCAAAATGAAAATTTGCTTAAGTGTTTGAATTGCAATTTACTAGCAAACTACAAAATCACTTATTTAGTATCTTTCATGACCTCAGCTTTCATACTAACGACCTCTGTTTTCCCTGCAGCTCTCCCAGCTCTGATCCGATGGCCAATTCGTCTGTTCTGCTCTCTTACTGGTGAGCTAAGTCAGGACAATAAGAGTCACTTTATGCTCCTCCCTTCTTTAACTGAGATCATCAAAAAAACTTTAAGATAGATAAAATAAAAATAGTATGTATAACATGACTGCCATGTTTTTTTATATGATCTGAAATAAAACCAGAACATTAACATGTGTTGTTCCTCCTCAGGTCTGTCAGCTCTTTGGGGCTGGGTGAGCCGCATCGTGAGAACCCTTCGTGGTACAAAATTTACAAATTTATGACCCACAGGAATATAACAAAAATGTGGTGCGTCTGCATCAAAACATCAGATGCTTACTGTCGTATTTGTGTCTCAGGAATCCAGAGCCTGTGTAAATGGCTGTCTCGGATCTGGAAGTTTTTTCTAGGTGAGTGCTGCCTGTTTGTGTTTGAGGCTGTTTACTTTTCACTGTGTGCTTCAAATTGCCTTTTTTTAAGTGAAGTTAAACTAAAGTTTACAATTTGAGCGGGTATGTTGGAGTTGTCAGAGGAAGTGACTCAGAAACTCACAAGCACACGACAGCAATAGATCTACATCATGAGAATGGACCTATAATTAACAGATAGACCAAATGATTTAGAATCTGCTCTTCTATCAGGAATTTCCTCCAAGTTCAAGTGGCTGGCAGCTGTCATTGAAGCAATCACAGGTCAGTTCACCTTAATCTTCCTTTAAAACATTTCCTTCGCCAGGGGATCTGCTTTTTCTCATTTGTTCTGTCGAGATTGAAGGTAAAAAAAAAAAAAACACACATGCTTAGTCAACCCATTCTCAAGGAACTGATGTTAGCATTATTGTTTCTGCAAAGCACAGTTATGTTGAAGCTTAATGTTTCTTAATGCTTTTTAGGTTTAATCTTTACATCTTTACATGTGATTAAGGTCTGCTTAGGTTTAGGAAAAACAACACTTGATTATTATTATCATGTTTTAGCTTAACATAACTGGTTTTGTTGCTAGAAACACAAATAAAGTATATAAAGTATATATAAGTATATAGTAAGTATATAAGTATATATATAGTAAATAAAGTATACAATTTTTATGGATTAAGTGCAGGCATGTAAATTCTAAACATATTGTTGTGGTCACCAGTCTGATACAGTTAGGTCTAAGCTGCGAATCACAGCTTTTCTGTAAAGAACTAAAAATATTGTCACCTCTGCAGGGTCATCCAGAGATGGAGCACTGGAGTCAGAGGTGGATCCAACTAGCACCGATGCTGAAAAAACGGGCCTGAGGCTCATCCTCCTGGGGCCTGCCAATGGAGGACAGACCACCCTGGCAGAGACTTTGTTGGGCAGCAGCAAGACAAAGACACCGGTGGGTCCCAGAATTGAAAGTATCAAGAGAAAGACAGGAATGGATGGAAGAGAGATTACAGTTATCGACACCCCAGATCTTCTGGGGCCTTCGCTGCAGAACAACTATAGAGCCAAGGAAGCTCTGAGGAGTCTTCAGCTCGCCAGTCCTGGACCGCATGCCTTCCTGCTGGTGATCCAAGCTCCAAGCTCCAGCATGATGATCAACCAGGAGGCAACTCTAGCAATTCAGGCTGCTCGACACCTGTTTGGAGAGGAGGCTGTAGAGTACATCATCCCAGTGCTCACCCACACAGACCAACTGGGTGGAGGGCATACTGTAGATCAGCTGCTGGAAGAGGATGCTGGGGGGGCTCTGTCTCTATGTCACCAGAGGCCAGAGCTGGTGGACAACAGGAGGGACTGCCCCCCAGAGGCAAAGGACATGATACGCAGACAGCTAGTGGGGCGTGTGATGGAGATGAAGATGCTGAAAGGGCATTTTGTCCACGAGCTGCAGAGGAGGGAGGACCGGATCAGGGAGGAGCTGCTGGCTGACATGGCCTCTGCACTGACCAGAAAACTGGGACATGTGTAAATAAGAGAGGCAGAAAACAAAGCTGGTGTTGGTGTGTGTGAAAATTTTTTTTGGGGCACTGAAAATGTGCAAGGATGATTCTTTGCCTGAGGTATTTTTGTCACTCTGCTGGTTTACCGCTGGTTTCTCTACCATGGGCTGCCTTTGGTTTTTTAACATGCCACAGATACTTTTGGTTAGATTTCATGCTCACAGACACTTAATTTTCCTATCCTTATGTCTTGTAATTTTTTTCTACTTCTGTTTATACCTTTTTAATAGGTGGGCACCTCATGTTTTCCGACTCTTTTCCAGTACTTAGCCCTTCCCTGTCTTTCAGAATTTATAATAAATATCAAACTTTAAATATGATAAGACAAAATAAACTGAAAGCATACTGGGACTAGAATTCAGTAGTACCGTTCAATGTGCTCTAAACAGCATTTTGCCCACAAGATTACTTTATTACATTGTTCCCATTATTGCAAAGATGAATTGCAGGTTTTAAACATTGTATATATGTAGCCATAAACATGAAAAATTTCACTATGTAGGCAACAGATGACAGTGACAAGCAGAAATATTAAAATCCCTTTTCTACAAGGGTTTGTGGTCAGTTTAGTGCAATGTAAATCTCCTTCAGTCCCCTTCAGTAAAAATCAGTCTCCCCACATTTTAGATATAACAAATCCTAATGGCCTACAACACAAATTACACTCCCGAAGCAAAGTGGCCCTGTGGTGTTGGTGGACACCACAGACCTACAAAGATTAGTGAGGTTCACATGGGTATGATGATCTATAAAATTAAGTATTAAAAAAGAGCACCTTCTCATCTGCTGTTCTTTTGCCAAACCTAAACTCTGACTTGATAAAAAGATAAAAGAGTAGTAGTAGTAGTTGAAATATTAGTAGACAAAAATTTCATTGCACACCTCCGTCAGCTCAAAATGAACATTTCTGTGCAAATGTTGTTTACTTTTAAGGGTGTTAAATGTTTTAAAAGCTCATTTACTTTGTTTAGGTATCTGTAGCAGAATTATCTACAGTGTTTTTTTGTTTTTTTAATGCAAAAATGGTAAAAAATCAAGTATTGGTTCCACATTTTCACTGTCACCTCTGGATTACTTGCCATTGTTCAGTAAACTATTTCTAAACAACTGAATGAAAAACAGGATATGATTGGGAAATACTGGGTTTTTCAATGGGGTCATGCTAAAAAGCAGATCCTAAAAAGCTTGACCTTCCTCTTCAGCACTGAATCATTACACCAGCATTTTTAAGTTAATAAGATTTAATGGCCACTATGGAAAATACTGAAACACAACTGAGAAAAAGAGATACATGCTAAAAAGTTTTGAGCATTATTCAAATTATTGTAACTGTGTACCGGCTTTAAACAGAGCTGACTGGTGGTGGGCCTTCAAACTTTGATGGAGTTTCAGCTCACTCGAACAAAAGTGCCAGAGTCTGTTAAAATGTATCAATAAATATTTTTATATCAACACCGAATCAAATTACTCATTTGATTTAAAATGGTCAATCAAAGTGTCAAACCTATATTGACACCAAACTCAAAAGCGAGACGCCACATTAAAGGGACGATAATATCTTCTTCTGTTTGCTAAGACTTCAGCCACACCAAATTGTTAAGCCATAGGTTGTGTTTATTTTGCTCCCTAGAGGTAAAAAATTACTGGATGCACCTTTAAAGTTGTAGTCCTGTTTGAAATTGTGACATATGATTACTGGTGGTAAAAGAGTGTATTTAAAAAAACATCTACTCTCAAACATTTAACAGAGAGGGAACAACTTCTTCACTGTGTAGCTAAACAAACCACTGGCTGAAGTGATAAAGGAGACTAGAAAAGACCATCAACGATGTCGTCATTATGTTCAGTAGATCCTGAAAGAATCTTTTGTGACTCTGTTGTTTTTGTGAAGCCTTTGCAACATCACTTCAATTAGAACTCTGCAGAAGAAATGCAGACTCCACCAGACCCATTTAAAACTACCACATACAAACACATTGCAAGGATGCAAACAATTAAAATCGCCATCAAGTACCATCACAAATGAGGCTTAATAGAGTAAAAAATTTAGATATTGATAAATATTGGTACATATTGTCATCTGGTTGGGTAACTTATTGCCATTCACCTTTCTGTAAATGTAAATTTAAGATATACTGACTTTCTGAAGTTGTTGTAGGCGGGTTTTAGTAAACATCTTCTTATTTACACATGAAGACACTAAGTAAATATCACTCATTTGAAGTCACTCTCCTTTAAGAATTTAGTCGCCCACCAACTTAAAACATATGTGGCTCTTTAGCTCTGAAAAACTGCTTACTCTGTCTGCCAGGGTAAGAAAATAATTCCATTCCATTTACATGAATAAAAACAGTAAGTTGCAGGGTAAAAACCAAAAACAATGAGCTTAAAGAGGCAAAAATAAGCCCCACATTAATCTAGTGTGTGTTATTATGGTATCTACCTACTTTTTAGTCATGTGATCCATTGATCTTTTTTAAAAAAAATCTGGTTTTAGCCACTGTAGGTGTTCAGCACTCTGAAAAGCTGGCTGAAGCTTATCTTGTTACTAAATTAACATGCAACCTTAAAAGTCATTAAACTTATTAAATCACTTACCCATGACGGCTGCAAACACTATGTAAAGCAGCACTGTGTGTTTTAGATATGTCAACTAGGAATAAAGTGGAAAATAGAGGGTTTCGCAGTGTCAGGGGAGGGACTGCTCCACTGTCTACTGACGCAGGCGGTGACAGCAACATGGAGCCAGAGGGACGCTACTGCGCATGTGCGCGTGTGCACGGACGGAGAGAGAGAGAGGCAGACCATAGACAGAGAGAGAGAGAAGAGGGAGAGAGCTACAGCAGGGAAAAACTGGCTAAGACAAAGGACTCAACAGTCTTTAGAGACACAGGAGGGAGTAAATTCAGTTTTTTGACCAATTTATGATAGTCCAGCTGGGCCACCACCGGCAGGAAGCGGTCAGGTAAGTGTGTTTTTGAAGAAAATGAAGTTATAAGACGTAAAGGAAGCGTTGTGGTTGTGTTTGCTATAGACACGGGAGTCACACAGAGAGGCTAGAAGATCAACGCCTGATATATTTTACTATCAGAGATTAACTGTATCTGTACATATATTGTTTTAGAGTCTAACACTGGCTAAATCTTTCTGATGAACTACATGTTCTCTAATGTGTGTGTCTTGTGTGGTACGGGGCTGTTGTCATGTTTTGCTAGCTTACTTTCAACAACAGCCTTCTTCCTCTATCCAGTCCAAGCTGCTGGAAATGTTTACCCTCTTCTCATTTTTGGGTCTGCTGACCAAGAGGAGACTGTAGCAGTTTATAATGTTATCTCAGCTATCTGTCACGTCCACAACAACATCAGCAGTATTGTTTAAAGTGCTTGAGTGCTACTCAGTTTGAGTAAACAGTTTTTAGATTGTTATTTTGAGCTCTGCTAACTAGTGCTGGTAATTATTTTGACCATGTTTTTTATTTTAAGTGAACTTTTTACAGCTTTTCTTTTTCTCTTTGTCTCAGGTGTTTTTCAGGCAGCAGCCCCTTAGATCTCCTATTGTATCTGTTCCAGTGGAAGTGACGCTTCCTGGTCACCGGCCTGGTGATGGAAAGAACTACAAAGCTATAAGCTTGGCAGCTGGATGGAAAGAATTGTCAACACACTCACAGAGGATGGAGGAAGTGGAATCGCACAGACAGCAGAAGCAATTTGATTGACGACGACACCACTTTGGTGTTCTTGGAAGAGCGATCTTATATTTCGGGGCATCTGGAGTATCTTTGTGATTTGTGCAGGCAATCCCATCTTGAGCCCCAGTTTATATCCCCTCCCTCCTGCTGACCTTTCTCCACATATCTCTTTTAAAGAGAGCAGGTGTTTCTGTGTAAAAAGCCACAGGTCTCATTTACCTTGCAAACCCCTCCTCTCCCTCAACCACACACAGAGACACACAAGCTCCTCTCTTCCAAGCGGCTGAGAGGTTGCTATGGCAATGGTCGTCATGATGCCGATGTAGCGTCTTGAAGGTAGTAGTTGTGGAGGTAGTGGTGGAGCCGGAGGAGGCGGTGCCGGTGGCGGCAGCGGCAGTGGTGGTGGTGGTGGTGGTGGTGGTGGTGAACATCCAAGGATGGGGAGTGCTCCGTATCCAGCCGGTGAGTGGAAGGGAAAGGGGCGAGGCGGCCTGCAAGAGCTGGGATGCATGCGCTGGAAGGTCAGCAAGCAGAAAGGTGGGGGTGGCGAGGTGGTGTTGGGAGCGGAGGAGAGGAAGTGCAGGGATTCCACAGACTCTCAGCAGCAACAGCAGCAGCAGCAGCAGCAGCAGGATCTCTCATCCTCCTCATCCTCCCTCACCCCTCCACTGCCTCCCCAACCCTCTCTGACACCTCCAGCCATTTATCATGAGAAGCAGCGAAGGGAGCTGTGTGCCCTGCATGCCCTCAACAACGTCTTCCAGGATGGGACAGCCTTCAGTAGGGACACCTTGCAGGAGATATACCAGAGGTTGGGGAATCACCATGCTTGTCTATAACAACATGTAGCCTGAGTACATGAAAATCTTGTGGATAATCTCTCTTGTCAACTTGTTGCAGGCTTTCTCCCAGCACTCTGGTGACACCTCACAAGAAGAGCATGCTGGGAAATGGGAACTATGATGTAAATGTCATAATGGCAGCCCTGCAGACCCGAGGGTTTGAGGCAGTTTGGTGGGATAAAAGAAGGTATGTTGAGCTGATGAAATGAAAGGCAGTTGAAGGACAATAATGCTTTCATGTATTTTTAGTTTTTATCCACACTTGTTCAAATGAATTGCCTATGTTTTTGTCTGCAGTGTGTCTCTTTACTGCTGTCCTTTGTTGCTCCCCTAAATTATCCATAGAGGCTCAGACTGATTGAAGCTAACTTGAGGAATGTCATGCTTATTTTTGTTTTGCTAAATCATTATTCTCTGTGACCAAAAAAAATGTATTTTTAGCTTTTTGAGAGCATCCAAGATCTTCGAATTAGAAGCAAAAGGTAAATCTTGTTTAAACACTCCCTGGTGTCCACACAGGGACTTCAGTCATCTAATCAGCAGGACCTTAAAAGATCTGTTTGATTAGTCAGCAGTTGCATCAGTTCTCAATGTCTGCAAGACAGTTTTATCTGCATTCTTGTTTCACACAAGTGTTGACAACATTAGTTGCCACAAAGTTGCTTTTATCAGTGGAAAGTTACTGTTATCAGAGAGGCCATATTCCTGTTCGTTTTGGGGGGGGTTTGTCTTGACCAGAACGGAAAGAAAATCAAAGCTAACTCTGATGTGGTAACAACAACAACAACATTACTCTGTGCTGATTGACACAACAGTGGTGATTCACCCTTTAGCAGGGAAACTTAGTCTGCTTTGCCTGAGGGAAGGATGCAAGGGGCCAGTTAATGATCAAACATTAATAATAATCATCAGATAAGATTACTAAACTTAATTTGGAATTTATTCTTTTCAAATCAACAACTTATTGATGAAAATAACTGACTAAATTAACTATTACAGGGACTGGTCATGGGCCTATATGGTAGATAAATAAAATACTTATTGCATGCAGTAACTGCATCTGCAATTGAGTAGTAAATGCATTAGTTACATTAAATGTAGTTATACCACATTAAACATAATAAATCATTCAATCATTTGCATGTTGGAATGATACACAAACAAAGGCTATAAACTGCTACCTCTAATGAAATGAAATCATATTTAAGCTTTGTAAGTGTTAAATACACATTTGTGGGATCATGATTCATTACCACAAAGCTTTTGCTCCTCTTCAGCTAATATTTGTCCTCTTCTGTAAAGCTCACCGTCTGATCCTACTTCACTTTACACAGTCTGAAAGGCCATTACTACAGTCTTCTCTCTTTCATCAACCTAATTTATCTGTTCATATAACAATGACACACTGTACGTATTCCTGAACAATCCTGAATCATTGATACACAGAAACAAAACAGTTTCCACTGAATTGTTTTATTTTAATTGTTAATTCAAAAATGGTCACTGGGTCACCCCGGTCACTATCGGGCCAAAACTGACCTGTGGGCCGTAGGTTTAGTACCACTGACCTGCAGCATGTAATTGAAACTTTTACATTTTTTTCATTGTAAGTATTTAGTAGTGACATGTTTTCACAGTTAAAAAACCAAAGACAAAATGCACAACTTACAGATTACCATTTAAACGTTCCAGTACAAACAATAAACTACTTCTGTGCAGTGTGCTATAAAAGTTCTGCTATAGTGAAATACATATTTTTGATCACAGTTATGTTTGAAATGTAGCTATAACCTTGGACTGTTACTTTTTGGGCATTCAAGTGTCTATGAGAGACTCTGATAGTCAAGATTTAAAGTTTTTTACATGCTGCTGTATGTAAACAAAAAGCAGCTACATCTTCATCCAAGTCATCTATAGAAACTGGCAAAATTAAAAACACTCCATACATGTACTTAATACTTCTGGCATACAATCAGCCTCTGTTTTCTGAAAATCAGTTTGCTACTTCATGTTAGTTTTTTTTAATGACTACCGGATCAAGTGGACAATTAAGTTTATTTTTATATCATATGAAAATGAAAGGCTGGGAGTCCTGCTTGTAATTAATATGTGTACATAGGATAGGATTACATAATTTGTATACAATGGCATAAGGAAAGAGCAGTTATATGGTAAATTAAAACACACTGCAAAACATAAACAACCTTGCAATGCAGCTGGACTACTGAGATCTCAAGTCTGAAATCCCCCAGGACCATCTTGAAAAGCTGATTCATCTGTGTCGGATCAGCTTTTCAAGATGGATCAGAATATGACTGGACCAGTCGGTGTCTTTTGAGGAGAAAGAGGTGGTAGCTACAGGTGTGATTTAGTTTGACAAAAGTGAGAGGTAGCTGCTAGCTTGTAAACAATGGTGGCTGGTTAGCGTGGATGCTGCAATAGCAGCATTTTAATCAGAGCTGGGAAAGATTTGCTCATTGAAAACAAAAAGCAGATAAAGGCACTGAAGGCTTTTCTTTATGGAAAAGATGTTTTTGTTTTTCTCCTGACTGGGTTCAACAAGAGTACGTGACAAACAGAACGTTGGTCCGATCTTCCTTCTTATTTATTTATTTTTTTAGCAACCTGCCTCTTCCAAACACTGTCTTTTGGCTGTTTCCCAGATGGACATGTGAAATATATCTCTTGGATATGTAAAACATTCCATCTGGAGTGTCAGGTTACTAGGGTTAGACATTTGCTACCATGATACAGTGCAATATGATATCACTTGCCTTGTCACCCGTCCCTTGTAGTGTTTTCTGGTCTGAGTTTAATTAACACAAACCATAACTTACTGCCTATCCTCTGTCTCATGCTCCAACAAAGAGAAGTTAAGTTAAGAGAAGTTTAACAGTAAAATGTTGCTTTCCTTCTTTCAGGGATGTAGGTAGCATTGAGCTGTCCAACGTGACAGGCTTTATTCTGAACGTGCCATCCAACCTGCGCTGGGGGCCGCTCCGGCTGCCACTCAAACGCCAGCACTGGATAGGAGTCCGAGAAGTGGGAGGAGTCTACTACAACTTGGACTCTAAGCTGCGTAGCCCTCAACCCATTGGCAACCCGGATGAGCTCAGGTGAGAGTGTCTGTATGAGTAACACTAATGACAGCTATGGCCAGAAATATTGCTGTTAGGAGATTTAGTCTAATTGTGCCATAATAGACTCATATATCATAGCATCTGAGTTAAGGAATACATCAGGTTTGTCCCTCTCTTAGTGTTGGTACAAGAATGACTGTGCTTGTCTATCTAACAGAGTAAGATTTAATGAAAACTACAGTATTTGTCACCGCTGGAAGGCATTTTACTGACAAGCAGCTTGCAAGTAATGTAACATTTTTAGTAGATTAACACTGCAAGTACAAATCATTCCAACTGTGATTACACAGAAAATAATTTGTCTGCTACATAACAAAGAGCAATATGTTACACAGGAGCTACAGAACTGAGTGTAAAACTGAACGTAGCCTCCTATTTGCCCAATAAATGGAAATAATGTGCAAATAATGTGCAAATGCTTCCCAGAGAGACATGAGCCCAGTCAGCAAGATAGTGGCAGCGTAATAACGGCCCAAATGCAAAACTTGAGGAACTTGGCAGCCGTCAACCAAAATACTTTGCATAGGGTGTTAATTAGAAAGAAAACGGCAATAACTCAATAAAAAATTTTCAAATCATCATTAATCTGGGTACATGTGTTAAGGGAAAGGAGGCAGCAGCAAACAGCATTTTCTAGTAATAGAGCTCCTAATAACTAGAATACTAGACTATGTCAGCATCCTGTTTGTGAACATACCGGAGCATTTAATAGCTAATGAGTAAGATGTGTCCCTCAGGAGTAATTGGAGATTGGAAAAGGAGAGCAAATGTTGGTCTTTTGTTTATCGGTTAGCCGAAATGACTCCAAATTAGTGTCCTTGGATGGAGAAATAGACTGTTTGCAACCAAGTTGACCCTAACAATTTAAGAAGGTGATAATATATAAATGTTGTGTTTTTCCTGCTGCTAAGTGGACAAAAGATGACTGAGCAACTTTAAAGCAGATTTTCACCTTGAAAAGTTGTGACCCCGTGCACTGTCAGGATTGTCTTATTAAAACAAATTAATGCAAATGAGTTGCTCATCCTGCATTTAATCATCAAACTTGTGACGTTTTTCTTCTCCTTACCACATCCCAGGAAGTTTCTCCGCCAGCAGTTGCGAGGAAAGAACTGTGAACTCCTGTTGGTTGTCCCAGAAGAAGTAGAGGCGCACCAAACATGGCGGTCTGATGGCTAAAGGATTTAACCAGCTAATCACAGCTCCACCTGGGCCAACAGGCCAATCACAGAATCAACGGGAGAGGAAGAAGAGTCGCGCACAGCCACTCACATGGATGCACACTTGCAGACGTAATTTTTCCCCCTCTTTTGGGTTTTGTTTACACAGCCATTGCTGGACTCTTTCCTGATAAGATGCAAAGCAATGACAGAGGCAAACACTTTACAGGGAGAATCAAAGAATCACAGTCCTTTACTTGTAACACAGTTAAGACTTGTAAAAAGTTACTATTCTGTTTCTGCTATTCTTTATATATATATATATATATATATATATATATATATATATATAAATTTACTATTTTTCAATGTTTGTTTTGATTTGTTTATTTTTTTCTTTTTACTGTTTAAATTCCCAAAGTCATAGGGGTTCAGGCTTCATGAAAAGTGTTGTGTTTATCTGCCTGTCTCCCTCAATGATCCTCCCTGCTTCAATCGTGTTGTTCACTGATGTGTCTTTGTGTTTCTGTCCCTCCCTTCATCTCCCTCTGTCTGTATCCAACATCCGTCACCTTTACAGAGGCGTGCCCCTCAGACTGACTCTATCTCACTCCTCCTCCCTGTCTCTTTTTCATGTCACGTTAAAATCAGTCAATTATCACATTGCCAAATTTGTATTTCATCCACTTCCCCAACACTTCTGACACAGTCTGAGCCTCTACTGTACAGAGGCTGTGCCAACACAACAGTTCAATATGCAACAAAGCAATGCAACACCCGGGCCAAGCACTCCCTCTAGTGGATGTTTGCCTCACTTTTCTTTCAATGAAGAGGTAATAGTATCATTCATCCCTTTTTCCTGTTTTCCTCATTCAAATGCAATGAAGAGTGCTTGTCATCAAAGAGTTAATGCAATACTAACTGTTATTATCTTTCAGTGAAATAATACTGAATTATGATTTGATATTTATCAAAATAGGGTGTTAAGTAAACCTGTTGACAAAATTATCGTTGAAATAGAGCAAAATCTCTTCCAAAATATAATATTACAGAAATCAGAAACACTCTGTATTATAACACAATCTACACTATTTACAAGGTCTATTTACAAGCTTGTTCAGGGGCTTTTAACCAAATCATATGGTCCTCCTCAGCAGATTTAGTGTAGATACTAATTTTTAACAATTGGGTGATTAGGTAAGTCACTGAATTTTTTTTTTTTATTTAAGTAAATGCTGAAAGTAATTTAAATGAAAAAGCTAATAATTATCTTGTAATTCAGATATCTAAAGGTTTTGCTCAGTGTTAGTCAGACCAAAACAAGCAATGTGAATATGTGATATTTTGCTCTGAAAATTTTTTATGAGCATTTTTCACAATTTTCTAAAAATTTGCTCACCAAATGATTAATGAATATTAAAATTAAACCTTAGTTTCAGCTCTTCTTCCAGCACACATTTCTATGGCAACTAAAAGAATTGCTGATGTCCTGTTGAGGACTGTGTGATACAGTTAAAAGCACCAGATCAAACCAGTAAGTGATCTCCAAGTCTTTGAATGTTAACAGTCTGTACCATTTATATAGGTTTTTGTTTAAAATCTTTTTATTTTTTGTCCCCCACTCATTTTTGACTAGAGCCACAATAATTTCTTGCACAGCAGTTAAATGACAGCACACAGACAAACAACAAAATAAGGGACAGTAACTGCAATTTTTTGTTGTGTTTTGCTTTTGTTTGGCTACAGTTCGATTCAAAGGGTCTTAACCACAGCAGCCCCCTGTAGCACAGGAGCTCAGCTGATGCATGGTTCCTCCTGCTCTCATTTAACATCTCCTGTCAAACCTGCCAAACACAGCTCAGAAAGGATGTCAAAGATTGTTCTACAAAACATACACAGTCAGCAGGGGTCTCTAATGTGTGAGGTTTCAGTCTGAGGGAAGGTTTTGAGGTTGTTTTTAGAAAGGGAAGTTGTCAGATGGAGTATAGTGTGCCTGAGAAGAGAATAATGTAAACTAAGAAAATGTGGAAGGAAAAGTGAAGTTTAACTGGCACACGTCCAGCTGGAAGTGTGTTGTGGTTGTTTATTGTTATAAAAGCCTTATGAGAGAGTTTGTAGCTTTCAAGTCTATAAGTTTAGGAGAAACTGTTAATACTATTCTCGTATTGTCTGTTAATGACAATATCGGCCTTAACTTGTTTACAAAAAAGAATATTTGTTGCTCTGAAAGATTAAGAGGGGCTGTGCAGTCTGACGCCATTTCATGAGATTTATTCCAAAGCACCAGTTTATTGAATTATAAAGAAGAAACAGCTGAAGCTCATCTGATAAGATGTTTTTTTTTTCATCACAGCCAAGGGCTTTGTGTTATTTACAGTTGTTTTGAAGTTGTATGATTTTATAAAGACAAGATCACACAATTTTTCAATGGTGCACATCTTATTTTGGAATAAAACTCTTCAATTTCAGTCCAAGCCATAGACCTTTAATGATGTATCCAAGTGAAACTCCAGTAAAAGCTTGTTATTAATTCGCTAAGATTTTTGGACCCAATCACTTCATGACTAGTGTCTCACGAACATTTGCTGTTTTGCTTTTTTGCCTTGAATCTTTCAGCTCTTCCTAGTTAAGGAACACTGACTGTCACTGTATTTTTTCATGGAAATAAAATGCTTAAAATGGCACTTTATGTAGAAGATGCAATGTGGGTGTTTTAAATGGGTTATTTCATCAGAAAGGGTCACATTGAGTTATGAAGCAGAATGTCCCTCTTCTTAGGGGGATGTTGGGGATGTTCTCCAGGGACTTGCATTTTGAATACTTTGTTTTATGGTACTGATACTTTTATCTCAATACATTTTATGAGTATTTAGTGTACTGTTAACTTTATATTTTACAGCAGCAGATACTTGTTACTTCACAAGTTACGATTTTACTTTAAAAAAAGATGAGAAGCTTATAAAGTACAACACTTAATCCTTGTTTTAAAAATGACAGTTTGAGCCCCCCTACCACATCTCAGACATTTATGAGCTGTTTGCAGGTCCAATTAAAAAAAAAAAAACATAGAAAAAGACAAAAAGTGTACACAAATTTGTGAAGCAGTGCTTGGTTTTTTTTTTGTCGTCGTCACTTTTTTTGTCCTTTCCTACCGCAGAAAATGTTTTTCAAAATTATCATCTGACCCTTTGGGGTTGGGACCGATGGATTTAACTACACACTGCAGGCTTGCATATGTAGCTGTTACCTAAACGAATTAACAGAAATTAAACAAATTAATAGTCTCTACTTTTACTTCAGTGAGATTTTGAATACAAGACTTTTTAATTGCCAGTATTTCGGCACAATAGTATTTCTGTTGCTGCTTCAGTGAATGATCTGTGTGCGTCATCTCATGCTGTTTTTTGTGTCCGTGTTTTCTGGATGAATGATGAGGATGATGAGGCAGCTGGTGGCGCGCACGGACTCATTGTAAGGGAGCGCGCCCTCGCGTACGGGCGCGCGCGAAGCGGTGTGCAGATGTGTCGCAGATTTTGTAAAGTCACTGGACGCACAGAAAGATCCAGCACAAGGAAGTCGCTCCAGATAAATGGGCCCTTAAACTGTCAGGAAAACAAGGCGACTGAGGGAGAACCGGGAGAGAGCGGACGGACCCGAAGGACCGCTGTCATAACCAGTTAACGTTAGCTCAGTTTGAAAAGGGGAAAAGACGTTACTTTGACAGTTAAAAGCCAACGGACGGTCGCGTGCGGCGTGCGCAGAGATGGAGCTGTCAGCGATTGGAGAACAAGTGTTCGCCGTGGAATCGATCGTCAAGAAAAGAGTTAGAAAGGTAACCGTTACACATTTTTTGCCAAAATGTGTCATCCCGTTTAGCTGTGGGACATTTGAAGGAGACTCATTTTGGGAGGAAAAGATGCTACTTTGGATGCTAATGAAAGCTTGAGAGGTTAAATGAAGAGAATTGCGCGGCTAATCTGGTTACCTAATGTCAGGCTTTATAAAGGGGGCGGGTTAAAGGAGGATGTCCCTTTAATGTAACGTGGTTGTGAGTGTTGTGATTAAACTACAGCTTAACATGTCAGGTGTTTGGTTGAATGGGCTGGAGGAGGACACGTTATGATGTTTATCAACAAAACACCTTCATTTGGGGCCTCTTTGGTTGCTAATTGGATACGGGTGTAAGTTACCATATGGTGTTGACGGAAGAGGTGCGCAGCTAGAAATGATGGTTCCCCCCAGAGCGCAGGAGCGCCCCCGAAACTCCTCTGTTTACTAGGAGCTCAGTTCCCCTTCACTGGTCCTCTGCTATGACGAAAGGATCTCTAACCTATTTAGCACTGATAAACTGTTTAAAACAGCAATGTTAGAGGAAGTCATTTAAACGCTTTATTAAAAAAGTAGTTCATTCTAAATGATGTCTTAAGTTTGAGCACAGATACAAAGCTAGTAGCCTTCATGCATATTAGCTGATTTTTTTGGTCAATAAACACTTAATCATCCGTTTGTAATGTAGTGGTCCATGAACCAGATATACTCAAAGAGAAAACTGTCAAAGTGCATATAGTTGTAGCTGAAAAAAGGCACATCTTACAATAACCACAGGGCTGCAACTAAATATTACCGTGAATTGAATAATTTGTTGACATTTTTTCAAAGCAACTTGTGGTTTAGTCTTTAAGTTTAGTCTTAAACTTGAAAAATATTCATACTCAGCAGATATTTAGCATTGTGGTTGATATATCAGATTGCTTTATTTGATTATCAATGTCAATCAAAAGGTTGATTAATGTAGTGATAATTTCCACTATAATAAAAAGAAAATTAAAAGAACTGGCAGACTGACTACTGCATCTATTAAGGTCTTTAAAAAAAGAGTATGCATCCAGCAAATGGCAAAATATACAGTCTAAAGAGTAGTAGCTTAATCTGAATATTTCAAGTCAATATTGTCAGTGTTTATTCTGCAGATTGACTTGATACTGTATGTGGTTTGACACTAGGCCTTTTGTGACTTACTAGAGTAAAAAGTTAAATTTAAACAGACAAAGACTACACTTATGCTATAGTCGTATAAAAAATAGTGGACAGAGCCACTTAAAGTCACCCATGGGTGTGTGGTGCCATGCCACTGCTTTGGCACTGTGGCTTTATGTTTTGTTACAAAAAGGATTTTGCGGGTGGAGCCAGGGAGGATGCTCATTGCTACCAATGACATTGTTATGCTAGCAGACAGTTAACAACTTCTGTCACTTACATCATATTACTGAATAATTATACATAACTCTCATCTTTATATATATATATTTTAAATGAATGAGTTTATATAAAACTTCACACTCAAGCAGTTATCATGAATGAGAAAGTAAGCTATATAGACCCCAAATGTTTCTTGTACCACCCTGTAAACATGTGTTTTTCTGCTGTACACTGGGTCCCCCTAAATAAAGAGGGTATGTACTGGGATTTACTCAGTTTTGTAGCCAGCCTCAAGTGGCCAGCCCTAAAACTGCAGATTTTGGCACTTGTGTTTTTGCTTTATTTACAGCCCCAGTTTTAAATAAAATATTGGAAACCCTGATATTGCTGTTGGATACCTACACTTTAGCAGTATTTTTAGATTACAATCAAAGTCAAATCTAGAGAGGTTTTCATTAATAGAGTACACAGAGACATTTTGAGTCAAACTGTCCTCTGAAATGATGCTTTGAAATATTTGTTATAGATTGTAAGACCACAAATTACCATAGTAATGTGTGAGATTTACAAGCTCTATACAATTTTTTTTATTATATTTAGAGCCACAATTTTTAGAATAAATACATGCAATTATGTTAATTTAGGCCAGAGGTCTCATTCAATATATAATATAGTCATGGCTTATTTATTGTTTATTGTTTGTTAACTAGGTGAGTAAAGTGAAGTCAGGAAAAGTGGTGACTTCATTTGCTGAGAATACACTTAGGGGCTTAGAAGTTATTGGATGATGTCACCAAGGATGACTAACTCTGATGGGCTTGGCTGGTATGTGGAAAACATACTGGCAATTTTACATTACCTATCAATTACAGATACTGTGCGATGGTATGACAACATTCTCCTTCAAATTAAGTTCATTCAAGCCATAGAACGTAATGAATATAGATATTAAATGGGTAAAAAGGTGGAGGTAAATATCTCCTTCAGGATGCTACCATAATAATTAGGCATGAAAATCACTTATTTACACAGCAGTCAGTCATGTTTTCAGAGAAACAAGAATTTAGATTTTTACTTACACTCTTGTATTTTCATATAATATACGTGCATAATGCATTTACAAATTTGATAAATTTGTAATTCAGTCAATCAAGATTTGTATTTGTCTCAGGAGGTGAGTGAACAGAACAGAAAAATCACACAAGCATCCTTAATAG
>JAPZDY010000014.1:18377506-18399774 GCA_029783645.1 Ctenochaetus hawaiiensis | reverse complement strand
GATATAGTGAGAGAATAATGCATCACAATAGCATTGAGGTAGTATTAGAAAGGCCAGGAAGTGCTACAGTATATTCTGTGTTATAATTTATGAAATTAAATTCAGACTAAACTGCTGCTAATAAACTTTACGTCTTCACAGGGCAATGTGGAGTACCTTTTAAAGTGGAAAGGATGGCCTCCAAAGTAAGTATCTATACCCACTAAGAAGGATGGCTGGATTATATAACACTTGCAAATGTGCATCACATTCACACTGACATTAAGAACAGATCATATATACTGCATATTGCCATGTTCATTGAAAAGATATATTCATGGAAAATACTGTATATGCTTATTGAAAACGATGATATAGTGTAGCAGTATGCACAGAATGCCGGTATATAAAGTATGAAGAATGTTTTTCCATATCTCTGTTTTACTTGTAATGAAACTCTGACGGTTAAAAGCACATCTTTTATATATTGTGCCTTATTAGCAACAGAAACACACCTTTTTCTCTCATATTTTGTCATTAAAAAGTTTGATCAGTTTACTCTCTCCAGGAGTTTCCATCAACTCTGAGTGTTTTCTTAGCACATAGAAATTGTTTGAGGAGGGTCAGCTAACATGTGTAGTGACTGTTTAAAGTAAGGCAAATAGAGTGATTTGCTTTCCTGATCAAAAGCAGGCAAGAATTATTGAAGGACATTAAGGCTTTATGTAAATATTTGACTGTTTGTATAATCATTAGTTAGGTTTTTTTTTGATTAAAAAAGATGTACCATATAAATAAGTATGAACCATAAAATTCATTCTGTCAGCACATTCTTAGAATATTCAAGGAAGCAAACAAAAATACTCAGTTTAAGACTCAGAACTATAAAAATAAACTCAAATAATGCCTCAATTGACAGCTAACAAAGCTCCTACCAACATTTGATGTGGAGCCCAGAAGATGTTCAGTACATCCCAGGAGAAATAGAAAAATGCAAGATGCTCATGAATATACAATATAATATTTTTACATTTGCATATAATTTACTGTTTTTTACATCTGGCAGGTACAGCACATGGGAACCCGAGGAACACATTCTGGACCAGCGTTTGGTGCAGGCCTATGAAGAAAAGTAAGGCTCCACTCATCATTTAATACTTTCCTAATGAAAAGCCTGTGACTGAATCCAGGGAAGCTCAAAGGGATTGACACACGGTGGAGCAGGAATGAACAGAATAAATTAGTTTTCTTCTTACATTACGCATATTAATCATAAAGAGATTATGACTCAGCAGACCAAGGCCCAGATCCAAGACTCCTCTCCAACTGGAATTAGCATAGGTCCTGAGTTGTTGGACTGTAATTAGATACACCAGAACACATGAAATCCACACATAAGGCACCAAAGACGTGAAGAGAATGTTGCCTCTCAAATCATCTTCAAAGGGGTCCGAACTATCTCGCCACATTTGGTAACAATGATGTATATGTTGTACATCTCTAATATGAAAGTTGTACATGCTGCGCTAATGAAAAGTGGTACTAGCTATTGAGTTTAGGGTTTTTTCTTTCCATTTTCATAATGTCTTTGTAAATTTCCATAATGGACAAAAATACAAGAAAGACAGTATGAAAATACAAGGACACAGCAACAACACAAACAAGACAAATAAGTAGAGAACAGAGGATGGGGAGGGGTTAGAGTGTTAATTTCATTTATGCTTGTGTTTCTGTTTAATATGGAAAGACATGATAAATAATTTAACATTTGCAATTAAGTGTTTTTTGGAAGTATGAAACCTTATATTGTTTACATCTCTGTGTATTTGTAAGCAGTATTCTGAGACTTTCTTGGTGTTCCCTGTTTTGTTAGTGCCACCCGTTATTCAGTAGAATACTGTTAAACCGTTGACAGCAACAAGAACTACATGTAAAGAATCAGCCACTTTTAACAGTGTGCTATTTCTTTTAGAGAGAAGAGAGACAGAACTGTGGGTCACAGGAGAAAAGGATCCAAATCCAAAAGACTCGTTCTGCAGGTAAGGTTTGGAGTTCAGTTAAGATATTTAAGAGAAATTTACTTTTGTAATATTCATACCATATGCATTCATTTTACCTGTTTACTCAGCTCCTTCATTTGCTTTTCCCTTGTTGACACTGGTCCAGTCTTCATGTTCTGCCATCTCACTACTCTTAAAAATTCATTTGAGTCTAAAAATTCACTGAAAGTAATTTAAGTTTTAATTTTCAAGTGTTCTGTCTAATCTTCAGAATACTGTCTACACCATGGATCTCCGCAGCGCTCACAAGACTCCAGAGAAGCCGGAGCCTCGCCTGCGTCTCTCCCTGACACGCTCTCTGGTCTCTGAGGACGAGGATCAGCCGTACAGTGCCTGCAGGCAGGACCCACAACAATGTCTTAGAAGCAAGCCCGGGAGGTCACAGTTCAAGTGCCTAGACTCAAACCCTCCAAGTCCTACACAGGAAGACTGGGAAGGCCGGGGAGAGGAAGAAGAAGAGGACGAGGACGAGGAGGAGGAGGATAATGTAGAATATGAAGAGGACAGAGAGGAGGAGGAGGAGGAGGTGGAGGAGGAGGAGGAGGAGGAGGAGGAGGAGAAAGAGGAGTCTATAAAGGAGACAACAGAGAAGAGCCAATGGATTTTAAATGGTAAGTGTGTCAGTCGGTCAGCCAGTTGACTCTGATCTGCTGCACGACCTAGTTTACTTGACTCCCCATGAACCTTCTTTTAGGCATGGACATTCTTTGACTTGTTATCTCTGGGCATGCAACCAAAAACATAAAATCTTCCTCCATCCAAAGCTGATTAAAGAACAAATCATGAAGCAGTCATAACGTATGCTCATTAAAGACTGTTTGAAGTTGTGAATGTAAATTTAAAGCAAGTTACAACAGAGTCTCTACAAAGATCTGTGTCTCTTTTAGGTCTGCTGATAATCACACAAACTGTACTATAATAAATGAATGATAAATTCTACATTGACAGCTACAAGACAGCAGAAAAAATCTATTTCATTGATTTAAATTTGAGACATTACTAAATCTTTCCAAAGTGATGATTTAGAGCTCAGAACAAGGCACCTCTATCCTCCCTATCACCAATGAAGCACTCGGAGCTCTTTGTTCCTGCAGCTAAATGCATCCTTTCTGTGTTTGTCAGTTCATAACATCTATCAGAGCAGAGATAATCTATCCAGGATAGTTCAGGGAGGTTAACTCAATAACAGTGCACATGTGATAGGCTTAATACAATGCAACTCTACCCTTTTTTCTCTCCCCGCCTTTCTCTCTCCATGTTCCTGTCTCACTCAGGACAGGGGAGTACAGACGACTGGTGCACTGCTATCGGACAAGACAAGGTCATGGCATCAGAGAAGCCGGATGAAAATGTCTGGAGACCCGTCATCGGTCCAGGAGAGGTGACCGTCACAGACGTCACCCTCAACTCCCTCACAGTGACTTTCCGAGAGTCGAGAGTGGCCAAAGGTTTCTTCAGAGACTGGGGCCTGGAGGTCTGAAATGTGATGAGGTCTGAGTAGGTTGGTGGGAAGGGTGCTGGGAGAGGGAGTTGAAGTCACTGGCGTCATAAGTGGGTGTAAATGGTGGCTGAGGGTCAGGGTGAGTGTTTTTGCTCCCTCTCTGTAACCTGTTGCTCTGCTCTTCCTCACACCAGCCACTTCCTGCCTGGTCAGTGGTATGTTTACATGCACAGAGTCACCTGGATATTAGTCACACTCCAGTTAATGGTGACCGTATTTCCTCAAATATTGCTTGTTGCCTTTTTCACCTTAGCTGCAGACGATACCAGGCTTTTATTAGAAGCAGGCCCTTATTATTATAGAAAGACCGTTTTTTAGAATTCTTTCCTTTTGGTCTATGAGGTCATACTTTAGTGCAAAACTTCAATTTCTAATCTTGTTCTTCCAGTCAAAGTTCTGTTACAGCATTATGCTGTGAAAACACAAAGACGACACTTCTTGTACTCATTTCAAATTAAAAGCCAAAAATTTAGCTTTAACACACATTTACCCACAGCAATTAAAAAATGGACAGCAACACATGTTGTTAAAAATAGCATGTTTCTCATGTTGAATGTTTGGAAATATACATTATACTTCATTAGCATACATTGCATATCATAGTTACAAGGAGTTTTTTCCATCCTTACTTTTTCCTCCCAGCTTATTTTTGAGACCCAGATTTTGTTTGACTGTCACTTTTATTTGAGGAAATACGGTTTTTAGTTTGAGCTGTTCCCCTGTGATACGGCAGGACTCAGTTACCTCTAAGTGATGAGGTACTGAATAGCTAAAAACTGGTTATGACTTCTATTCTACAACATAGTATGGACACTCAAGTCCCCAGAGAGATTTAGATGCTGTGACCAGTGAGTGGCTGCCAGATTAGGTCTTACATTTCGCTGGAGCGTTAGTTCCACCCGTAGATGAGTTGAATAGTCACCCAAAACATCACCCAAAAAACTAACAAACCTGGGACTCACTTATCAAAACATTGCTCCATAGCACTACTAGTGGTCAAAAAAACTCCACAGGGTATCTTCAAAGTAGTCAACAGAAATGGCCTCATGCATTGAAAACTTTCACCCTTCTCTTTCAGTCATTAGGTGAATGTAGAGTAGTGGTGTGAGTATGAAGAAGCACAGTAGCAAAATTCTGACATTTACATTTTTGAGCTTGAATCAAGTAACATGAATAATAATAATCACGTGACTCAGAGGAAGAAGACAAATTCTCTGTGCACGTAAACATGGCCGCCATTTCTCTTCCACACTAAGCTACTTGTTCAGTACTGGACTCATGTGTATTGTACATACTCCACACAGCAGTGAGGTGGGCGTAGCTGTCCGTCACATACTAACATGCAGTGCTGTACCTGTAACCTGTGAACACATAGACTGTTACTTCTGTACAACACGTGACTTGTATGCGTTTCAAAATCTTCTGAGAGACGATTTGATCCGCCTGCATGCCTTTCTCCTCCAGTACAGTTATATTAATGCAAATACTCACAGTCCACCCAGCTCTTGGTCTTTAAACATACAACACACCATGTAAGTGATGACTCAGTATTGTACCAAAACTAGAAAACTAGATGAGACTTGATAACAGAATGTACTATGGAATTGCACTGTATTTACTGGAAGGGTTTGTGTGTCAATCAGTAGCCTCAGTGTAGAGTCTGACTGACATAGTTCACAGTACATGACTGACAACTGTTTTATAAAAAATACAAAAAGGTTTAATTGATTTTCTACCTCCCAGTTACCTTTTACAAAAGCAGGAAAAATCAGAAAATCGATCATTAGTCCATCACAGTTAATGATGAGTCAACATCATTGATTTATTAAGGTGTTATAGTAAATCTATAATGCAGCAGCAAGCAGGCATCATTTGAAAAACCTTACCTGCAGAATATACATTTCATTTATGTGCAAAATCAAGTCAAAAATTAAAACAAAGCAGCGTGGGCATTAAAAGGATCTTGTGAATTCCTACAAGGGACAGCAAAATGAATCTAATAGGTCTCTGCAAGTATAAATGCCCTTAATTTAAAGGATAGGCTCATAATTTTTCAAGTCTGTCTTAAAACAACAGTCAGGTGCCCTTGTGAACATTGAAACTGTTTTAGCTAGCTGTGATCTTTCCTCCTGTGCATACAAGCCATAAAGAGATCCCTCTTGAAAGCTCTTCAACAAAATCTACAGTCCAGATTCTGTAAATTAAAACATCCCAAAGTTTATCTGAGCTAATATGAGCCGTTGGCAGTCTGAGACCTCTGTGTGTCTGCAGACAACAGTTCCTTGTTAAGCTGCAGTAAAAAACAAAAAGACTACAGAAGTCTAATATTAGATTAAGATCAAACTTTGAATCCTTTTTTATTGAGAAGCGACTGAAGACTTTGTCCCCAGTTTGGCAAAATCAAAGGCCAGTATAAACAGAAGAAAAGACCACAGCAAACAAAAACATTTGCAGCTTCAAGATGGGCACCGGACTCTTCCTATGGAACAGATTTTAAACACTGGAAACATATTTAGGTCTGTGGGTGTATAATGTCATTTTGACATGAAAACCAAGTCAAGTAATGGTTCATTCAGTTAACAAAACAACATCATCTCAAGGCCCATTGAGTAGCTGTTCTGGAGCTTTTGTTCATATCACACAATCATCACCAACAGACTGATTTGCTCAGTTGTTGCTGAATTGTAGATGATGAAATATCAAGCTCCTGATTTTGGAGACGCATTAAACTAAACAGACTCTCTACATTGTCAGTGGCTAATGGGTTAAATATTAGTTGGATAATATTATTAGACAAATAATTAAATATATAGGATAATGATTTGATAAGGAGGGGGAAAATTGAGAATTTCAAATCTACAATTCCATGACAACTGAACAAACTACACCCAAAAAATAGATTTTTGCTGCCTGGAAGGTAGGAAATTGATCAAATAAACTATATAGTATGCTTTTTAAAATGGTTTGCAGTAGTTTAAAGTACATGCACTTTGTAGTTAACAGGATTAAACATTAGTTACCAAAAAATGTGGTCTTTAATGCAGGGTGACCCAGCCGCATCCACCAATCAGATGGTTAGAGAACTGAATCATCTCAAGCAAAGCTATAAAACTTATTTTACCCAAAACAGGACAATTTATAAAACACATCAACTGAAAATGAAAAGATTCATGTATCTGCACAAGAGATAAACACTGAAAAGACTGAAATCACTGATGTAAAAGCAACCAGTCTACCCAGCATATTAGTCTTACTGTGCTGGCTTCCTGCTCAGTAGACACAGGAACTGATGTGTCACGTCTGTGGAATCTCCCCCAGTGGCATCCCATTGGTCTGCGAGTTGTTTATCCCACACTGAGGATGATGGCTCAGCGTCTCGTGATCTCAGAACCGTCTCTGTGTGACGGTGGAGCTGCTGGGAATGGAAGTGCCTGATGCTGCATAAATTTGTTGTTGTTTGTCTGCAGGGCTAATGCCTCCCTCTATCCTGTACACACACACACACACACACACACACACAAACACACATACATATACACACACATACACAATGTTACTGTCCCAGCCTATTTGGTGTCTGTCTGAATGCACGATCCTCCAGTGATATTATAAAGACTTGAAACATGAACAGACGTCAAAGGGGAGAAAGGTGGACTGGACAGAAGGGAGAGATGTATTTTTTAACTTGTTATTTTTCTACATTGACCTGAATGTATATTTATTCTTAAAGATACCTGTGTATTTGTCACGATGATGACTGAACAGAATAGTTTTTATACTGTTTGTGATAACCACTGAGCTGATGCCATATTTAAACGTTCTGTCATAACAGAACAAGCACCGGATGTGACGTTGCCTAATGTGGTTGCTTGTGCTGCTTTCGTCCACCATTGAGTGAAGAACCTTGCACTTTATTGTGATGTAAACCTGCACATTACTTGCTCCAGTCTATGAAGTGTCATTGTGTAGAGAATATTTCTGTGGCGATACTAAAATAAATGTTGCTCATGTTTAATATCATTTTAATCAAATTTGTTGAGTTGCTTATTGACTGCATAAAGAGACTTGTTTCTAGTTACTCATGGATGCAGTTAGATATTATTAAGAGTTTGAAATTATTTCCAAGTGCAACAAAAGTCCATGAGTGAACTCTTTAAAGTCAAGGTAGCATTCACCTTTCAACTAAAACTGAGAAACTTCCAGAGAGCCAATTAATGATTCTGTGATTAATAATTCTGTGTATTAATGGCACACCAATAAACAGTTCTTACCTTAGGCACTTGTCGAAACTGCACAAAAATAAGTAGGGCAGATAAGAAAAAGGGGATAAAAAGTGGTGATTTAGAGGTTTTTAGTTTTATTTTGTCTTGCTTATGGAGGCTAGTCTGACTTTCTTTTTTTTTTTAAATATTTTATCCACACAAGGATTAAATAGTAACAGATAATAGCCTTTTGGGCCCCATATGTGGAGGACAACAATCCTGTCCGTTTCAGAGCTTAACTCATCCTATTACAGTCAACCAACCAACAGGACCAAATGTTAGTCATGAGAGAAGATATATTGACTGATATTTGTTGTTAAATGTTCTCTCTACCAACAGTTATTTCCTCCTTTCAAGTTAATAAAAATAAATGTACTAAAAAGTTGGCTTTATTTTACTTTGAGTTTAGCCTTAAGTATTTATGTAGTTTATTCTTAAACTGTGACTGGAATAATTTTGCTATATTCATTCAATTGTTAAAGGTCTAATTCCACTTATAAGGTGTACATTAGCTGCTATTGAGAAAATAGTGACAATTTGAAATTCATCATGACATTTTGACTTAGTGATGGTAAAATGAGTGGTATTTGATTTATCAGTGTCAGGCTGTTGCTGTTTAATTTACAAAGGGTGATGTACAAAGAAAACATTTATAATTTTGGAGGTCTCTTTCTAAAACAAATAAATGAAGGATTAAACCCTTTTCTCACCAAGACAATCTTTGCAGTCTCTTAGTCACATCCTTAAAATACAACCTGACTGATAACTGGATTTTTGAGGTTCATACTGATGATCAGAATTTAAAAAAAAATCCACACTACCTGTTTTTTAGCATCATTTTAATTGCTTATATTGCTTGGATTTATTTATTTATGTAGATATGGATATACCAGCCTGGTCAATTTATTTGTCTAACTTTATGTCAAACAAATGAAATGTTACAGAAAATATGACACATTGAATAATGCTCAAAAGTGTATCAAATTTTGAAATAGTCATTTATTCACCTGCAGAAAATATCTTACATAGATAAGAAAAAAAGAGGCAATAATTGCGTGTTTTTCCAATGGTACAAACATACTTTATTGTACAATTAATTTATTGGCAAAAAACAATCAGACCACCAAAATAACTTAAAAAAGAAACTAATGAAAATTGAGCAACAGTTATTTTTGCTTTCTCTCAGCAAGCACCAAAATTGTTAACAAGAGGAACAAAAAAGTGGTCAAAGATTCCATTTGAATACTAAACAAGTATTTAAATAGTCTTATTTCCAGTCTCTTTTTAGAAGAAGAAATGATTAAAACAAAACTATTTGTTCAGTTGCCATCGGTTTTGTACAGTGATTCAGTATGTTTACAACTATATCCATGTACATGAAACATTTTTTAAAAAGGATGGTATAATATACTCCACGGCCTCCCCAGGGCAAACTGAATGACTGTCTGCAGTGTCTTTTTGCATTACCATAACATCTTTAATACAAAACAAAACATGTTTTTTATCTAATAATTCCTGTAGCTTCAAGTTTTATTTCCAAAAAATAAAATTAAATAATATATCTATATATAAAAGACAGTTTTTCCTTGTTTTTTCTTATAAAATAAGTCTCAAGATATATTGCCACCTGGTTGTGATGCGTCCCCTCCCCATACCCAGCAAGCCCAACCTTTTGAGAAAAATAGTGAGCATGTGAATATTGTGTCTTCAGTCCTCTCCATAAAAAGCTAGATGACCAAATTTAAACTCTTCAGATCACACCTCTAATCAACCTCTGCATCGGCTCTACTTCATCCAGGATTTCACGTCTACGTTGAGATTGTTCAGGTGTGTGACTTGTTGCATTAACCCTTCCCTCCCTAAAACCTTGTCAAAAATACACAGAAAAAGGCGCATTGGTGCTTGTGACCTACGACACCCCATACTGTACCTTTTAGAAAAAATCTTAATACTGTACAGTAGCTCAGGAGTACTTTTGTAGTTTTTTTGTCTGTTTGTTTTTTGTTTGTTTTTTTGTGTTTTTTTTTTTTTTTTTTTTTTTTTACAGATACAGCAAATATCCAATCAAACAAAGGGGAAACAGGCAGCAGATGATCATTTCTCTGCTCATAAGGTTTTAAAGTATGTACAGTTTTTTTCTACATCTTTCACTTAAAATAGTATCGAAGTCCACCATTTTCTTACTTTGTACAGTACTAACATTGAATTAAGCCTTGTGGCTGAGAGGCAGTCATAAGAAACAAAGGGGAAGGAGAGAAAAACTTTGAAAGGGAAACCGTTGAGAGCGAAGTATACAGGCAGGATTTTCTTAAACCTCTGCAGCAAAAAACCAGACAACTTTCTCCATGTCACAGTTCATAAACATGTTTCTAATATATGTACACGCATGACCTTTTAACATCGGCCAGCTCGAAACAGGGGCACGTTAACCTCTGAAAGCTAAAGTAGGACATCAACAGTTCATCCCTCCATTTTTGGTGGGGCGTAGAGGGGTGGGGGAAAGGGCAAGGAGGGAGGGTGTGCACATTCATGGGAGAACTGAAAATGGAGGTTGAGAGGTGGCCCATGGGTGCAAGGATTTCCTCTGAAAATCTGGCTATGGTTTGCAGAAAAATATAATTACCCATGAATACCCCAAAACACTGTTGAGGATTAATTTCTGTCCAAAAGAGGAAAAAATAAAAAAAAATTAAAACAAACAAAAAAATTTGCAACATCAAACTGCATTTAATCCACTCTCCCTCCCATTTACCAAATAAAATCATTTCTATAAGAGAAATGCTGCAGTCACTGTAAAATGTGCACTGATGTGAAAACTGTCCAGAAGAAGACTTCTGTAACAGAAGATATGTTGATGCTTGTTATGTGATCCATCGAAGGGGAAAAGGTAATAAATTTGGAAAGAAAAAATATATACTTGCGCTCTGCAAAATGGATACAATTATGACTGGTTATTTAAAGAGGAAAACAAAACAATAAAAAAAGGTACATCGTGTCAACTCACTTTAATTTTTAGCCACATTTAAAATCTTAAAAATATTCATAAAAAGGCAAAATTCTCAGCCCCCAAAAATATTGTCATAAACTAAAGAAGAAATATCTTCAACCTGAAACACTGCGCTTCCACCTTTTTGTACACAATTGGCAAAAATATATAGATATATATTACAGCAATAACTTACCATTGTTTTTAATTTATTCATTTATTGACTTCTAAGATTTATGTTGCATCTCCCATAGGAAGGAAGCTTCAGTTATTATTTATACATCACAAAAATATTTAAATAAAAAATAAAAACTTCTAAAACCCCAAAGTCGTAGTCCCGCCTTGCTCTCCTCTCATGGCAGTTTGTCATTTGGGGCAACTGATCAGAGCATCGAGACAAAGAGACAGTATGGAGTCAAGGCTACATAAGGTCAGGTAAACTGTTGTGGTTAATGTTCGTTCCCAGCTCCTGGTTGTTGTTGTTGCTGTTATTATTCCCACCCAACATGTCCGACTGTCCCCCCTGCCCACCGTGCATCCCTGTCATCCCGCTCAGCTGAGACATGATGGAGTTCTGGTCTGAGCTGAACTGACCAGGATCTACAGAACTACCTGGCTGCTGCTGCTGAGACAACGCCTGCTGCTGGGGCTGTGGAGGCTGGGGCGGTGCCATACTGGGGTGATGTTGGCCTAGGTGACTTGGGTGAGGTGAACCAGTCTGGGTCTGTGGGGAGATGCGATGAGGTGAGGGCTGAGGCTGAGGTTGGGAGGAGGGCTGCATGCGTGGGGACGGGCTGGAGTGCGGAGGCTGCGACTGTGGCCTTGGCGAGGGCTGGGGTGACCTGACCTGACTGCTGAGAGACCCTGCTGGACCAAGTCCTCCTTGTCCTTGGAGATGGGGGTGGGGGGACTGTGCCATCTGCTGCTGGGGACTCATGGGACTGCTGTGCTGAGCTGGAGAGCCCCCACCAAGATGCTGCTGCTGCAGGAGCCTCTGGTGGATGTTCTGAGGAAGCATGCCTTGCGATGTCTGTGGCAGTGGTGGCCCCCCACCCCCTCCACCAACTCCACTTTGCTGTTGTTGCCCCTGTCCTGGTCCACCTTGTCCCGGCTGGAGTTGGGGTCCTCCTGGTCCTCCAGTGCCTCCACCTGGCCCTCCATCCTGTCCTTGATGCCCACCCATTGAATTCTGCTGCTGCTGCTGTTGCTGCATCTGCATCTGATGCTGGAGCCTTTGCTGGAGGACTGCAGCTACTTGTGACATGGAGTTGGGGTATCCCTGCTGCTGTCCTAGCTGTCCTGGCCCACCCTGTGGTCCTCCTTGCTGTTGGGGACCCCCTACACCTCCACCTCCAGGCTGGGGTTGAGAAGAGGGAGGCATCCCTGGTTGTCCCTGGCCAGGCTGCATGAAACCTTGCTGGCCTTGTTGCTGCTGGAGTCCTTGAGGCTGCTGGAACTGTCCATGATTTCCCATCTGCTGCTGTTGCTGCTGCTGCTGTTGTTGTTGTTGTTGCTGCTGCAGGTGTCTTCTCATCAACAACTCTCTGAACTGTGGAGTCATATTAGCCATGTTGCCTTGTTGTCCTGCTTGCATTGCTCCTTGCTGTTGCTGCTGCTGCTGTAATGCAGCCATTTGTTGTTGTTGCAGATTCCCAGGCAACATTGGGCGTTGTTGTTGTTGTTGCTGTTGTAACTGCTGAAGCTGAGCCATGGTGGGCATGTTCCCTCCACCTGCTCCACCCTGAGCCATGTTCATCCCTGGCTGCCCTGCCTGGTTCACATTAACCTGCTGTTGTCCATCCATGTTGGGGAGTTGGTTAGCCCCAGGCCCTCCTACGCCAGGCAGCCCTCCGGCAGCTCCCTGGAACCTCACACCTCCAGGGCCCCCTTGCGGAGGCCCTCCTCCTCCTGGCCCACCCTGACCACCTTGATACCTCGCTGCTCTCTGACGGATAAAAGCGGCCATAAGGGTTGGGTTGGAACGAAGGATATTGAGCACTTGCTGCTGTTGGAGGGGTGAGCTTGGTGAGCGCAGTGTTCTCAGAAGGTCTTGTAGTGCTGCCTGGGGAAGGGTTCCTGATGCAGCTGCACCTGCTATTGAAGCAGGTACACCTGCTGCCCCTCCTGACACACCCATTACCTGCATCAGCCCACGGTTTCCTTGTTGCGCCTGTTGCTGATTCATTTGCTGCTGCTGTTGCTGAGCAACTGCTGGCTGCTGCTGTGGTGGCATGTGACCCATCATGCCTTGCCTCTGTTGGGGGTTCATAGTTGGTCCCCCGGCACCCCACTGCTGGTTTGTTGACTGAAGTTGTCCACCACCTCCCTGCTGGACTTGCTGGAGCTGCTGCTGAACTTGAGGAGGCAACTGCGACTGGGGGCCACCTTGCTGCATCCCTGCTAGCATTCCCTGTTGCTGTGGGTCTAACATTGTTCTGCCAACAACTCCCTGAGGCTGAGGGGGCATTCCTTGGGGGCCAATGTGGGGCATGCCCATCTGGGCCTGGGTGTTCTGGTGGTGGGGATGTGGAGGTATCATGCCCCCCTGACCCAAACCACGTATCTGAGCTTGGGCCTGAACTTGAGCCATCTGTCTCTGGGTCTCTGCTAGACGCTGGATTTTTAGGGCTGTTTCTACTGCAGCCAGAGGGGGCCCTTGCTGCTGGCCTTGCCCAGGCATGGACCCCTGGCCCTGGTTGGTTTGTTGCTGTTGCTGGGGTGGGGTGGCTGGACCCAGTCCAGGTTTTCCCAGAGACTGGTGGAGAGGAGAGGCTCCAGGTGGTCTTGGATTGTAAGGAGGCAGACCACCAGGGTGCTGCTGCTGCTGCTGGAGCTGCTGGACATTCGGAGGCTGCTGCTGGAGCTGAGGCACCATCTGCTGCTGAGGTGAGTTCATCATTCCGCCTCCACCTCCACCAGCCACCGGCTGAAACTGATGGAGATGGTGTTGAGGGGGCATGGTACCACCTTGCTGCTGGACCTGCTGTTGCTGGACTGGAGTTCCCATTCCTCCCATTCCACCCATCCCAACTCCCTGCTGCTGAGGGGGTGCGGTCATGTTCCCCTGTGTGGGTGTCTGTGGAGTAGGAGGTTGTGTGCCCACAGATGTGGGTGTCCCAGGACCAGTGGCTCCATTGTTGGCCCCTGGTGAGGGCAGGCCATTGCCCCCAGGGACTCCTCCAGGATTTGGCTGGCCCACTCTCTGCATACTGGCCATCCTCCTTCTTAGCATTTGGGCCTGTTGGAGCCTGTGCTGCAGCTGCTGCTGGCGGAGCTTGTGCTTGATGTTTAGGCAGAACGGGACTGGGCACTTGTTTTCCTGACAATGCTTAGCGTGATAGCAACACAAAGCAATAAGTTGCTTGCAAATGGGGCAGCCACCGTTGGTTTTTCTCTTGCAGCTTTTTGTGTGCTGAACAACACGTTTCATCTTCTGGCAGGACGGCAGAGAGCAGTTTGCGTTTCGGCACTGGCAGGCATGGACGAGGGACTGGATGCAGCGCTGGATGCTGAGACGACGAGAGTCTCCAGGGCTCTGAGTGGTAGCAGCAGCCTGGTTGCTGCTCTCATCATCCAAACCAAGGCCTAATTTTTCCATCTTGTGCTCGTGGCCCTTAGTGTTGTAACACGTGATGCAGAGGTCATAATCCTGCAAGGGATGGCACAAATGACAAGTATAATTTTAAGAAATGATGCACAGCAGGTTTTGCAGTAAAATAATAAATGCCATAAGCTATACATTTACTTTTGCTCCCACAAATCAGATCTACTGAAACAATTTTGCCTGACTCACCTCACACACAGTGCAGTGGAAACGAGTCTCCACATGGTGCTTGCATTCATTACAAGTGTAGACGAAGCGGTCTTGGCTTTGGTTATGCAACTCCACCAACATGCACATAGAGCTCCACTTTGACCTCCTCAAGGAGCTGAATTCTAGGTGTTTGTCCCGGGCTAATGTCAGGAAAGCATCACGGCCATCCATAAGGTCACATGCCATAAGGGGATCGGGGTCTACAATAGGGGGCAAGGCATTTGCCATGGGGCCTGCAATCAGCCGGATCACAAAGAATACCTAGGACGGGGAAAAAAGTGAGGTAAACGGATGAAATGTATTAAATTCAACTTTGTGTCAGCTCCCACTATATTAACATGTACAAAATATTCTAGCTTTAACCATTATCATGGTCCATATTCCTAAAAAGCTGTTTACATGGCTAATAAAAATAAATATTCTATGAATATTCACATTTATTTGTAACCCTGAAACTCTGATTAATGGACACAGTCTTCATCTTTCATTCATACTGTGCCAGAATTTAGAGTAAAAACTAGAAAGTCTGGTTAATAATTTAGCTATCTTCATGTCTACTTGTTCCACTACTTCAGTAAGTTGCTTGAGAGTGACGAGATAAAGGCATTTAAGAAAGTATAAGCAATCCTTTGTTTTTCTCATACCTCTTTGTGTTTTTCCATAGTGGCATAGAGTTTCTGTGAAAGGTCATTGGAGACATTGGGCATTCCTGGCTTCTTCTTATTGGCTCGGCTCAGGCTGCTTTTGTTCTTACTCGTCTTCTTGTTGTTCTTCTTCTTTGCATTTTTACTGTCACCTTTTGTGTCCTGCAAAGGAGAGGAGGACCATCAGCAATCAACCTTGTAACAAACTCATGTGTTTACACACTAGAAACCTGTATTTATAATGCCACCATTTTTCTGACCCCTCTGATACAAAATAATACATATGTATAAACTACTCTGGGCAATATGAATGGATTGTGGCATTCTTACATCAATACTCTCATTGGAAGTGCTGTTTTCCTCCCTTTTCCTCTCCTCCTCCTCTTGCTCCAGCTCTTTAATGCTCTCCTCCAGCACATTGGGCCAAAAGTCCCCCTCAAAGTAAGGCAACTCCTTGGCACTGGTCAGGCGATCCTCTGTCGCCTGCTTGAAGATATCCTTTTGGGGTAAATTAAAAATAAAGTTTAGTGTTTTGCATGGATGAGATCCAAACCAGCCAGTACCATTACTCCTACACACAAGAAGTTAAATGTTGTTGCTCCACCTTGTAATCGTGCACTATCCGCTCTGCCACAGCTTTGTCCAACATTTTCTTGTACCACTCCTGGAGGCGTTTGGGTTTTGGAATCTTCTGATCTGCAGGGTGACAGTGGAAGATATAGTCGTCCCCTTCACTGGGTGGGCAGGCCCAGATGTGGCCAGTGGTGTAGCTGAGGACACATGAGACAAAACACAATAAACAAAATACATCCCAAAAGTAAATGATGTGATGTGGTAAGTCAGGATAAAAACTGCATAAACATTCGGATAGTCATGACCAAAATAAATGTTTTCCTTCAGCAGCAGCAGCGGCACTCACCCCAACTTCTTGACATACTCCAAATAGCCAATGAGGACTTCATGATAAACAGCTGTTCTTAGACTGCGAGGCCGGAAAAAGTGTACACTGTCCAGGTAGGAGATGTAAACTCGTCTGATTGGATGAAAGAGAAAATGTTAATATACAAAACTGTCTGGAACACTTGGTGAATAATGTTTTTAGTATGTTGATCTTCTTACCTCTGGTTGGGCTGAGGACAATCAGATCCGTACTCTTGAACATGCATACCAAAGAAGCAGACTTCTGCTCCGTCAATGTCCTCAAATGCAAAAAGGGCTTTTGTCCTGTACGGAAAAGACTCTGACATCTCTCCACTGTCCACAAATCTGTTGGCAAAAACATGAGTAAACCTTCTGTTTGCAAAAAGTAAATAAATAAAAAATAACCCAACATAAAATATATTTGGATTAATAAAGAACTAGCCTATTACTCCATACATTTTATATGAATAAATTCTTAGCCATATTAAAGAAGCGTACAATTTAAAACATTTGTGTGTTCTCACATGCGGGCAGATATTTTTTTAATAAGACTGACAAAAACTTCTTTCAGTATAAAAATTAACAGGTATCTATTATAATTACATAATGTTCTTTAAAATACTTTGAAAAATACTGAGGCCATGTTTCATGATCCATCAGATTAAGTGTAATTATTAGAGCTGCCCCTTCTGGTCGGTTGGAGAATTGGTTAGTCAATAAGATCAGAGAAAGCTTATTGATCAGACAATCTCTGCTGTTACTTTAAAAAGAAGAGAGGCCCTGAATCCATTACTTTGAAGGGATTTATTCTAATGGTGAGGTGTGTGTGTTTTAGTCTGGACTGTTTTCTCAACAAGCATTAGAAACCATTCAAGCTCAATGGTGGATTGACGTCAACCGTCTGTGAACAGCGTTCAAACTTCAAAGCTGTAAGGGTTGCCTTTTTTTTATGTTTCCTATGTTTCCTTACTGTTTATTTTGTAGATTAGCCAGTTTAACTTGGCGTTGGCATGTCGTGCAGCTAAAGTGATGATGTTGCAGTAATGTAATAATGTAATAGTACTGAGCAACAGTGAAGAAAAACTGTGCAGATTTTAACCTTTAATTGAAGCCAAATAAAAAAACAAGAATATTAAATATGATTCAATATAACAACAAAACATTACCCATTACCCTTTTTGTCTCATGGAAGCTTGTTGTCTGATATCCTTGATAGCATGTATGTGTGTGTCTGTGTTGCTGCTGTATGTAAATTTACTTGACAGATAGGCTCTGAAAGTAACCATAAACTACATGCAAAAAAACTGCAGGAATTAATGGGCTTGGCAATGTTATATTACTTCAAATATAAGCAACCAAGACAGGCATCTCAAACTATGAACAGAAAGAGACTGATTTTGTAAATGTCCAACAGTGTGTCTTGTTCTTGTACCTGGACTTCATGCCTGGTTTAACCTCCACCACTTTGTCAGAGACGTGGACGACACGAATGGTGACTTCTCCAGACTCTGGGTGGTTCTGACGCTTCAGGAAATCATTCACCCTTGACTCCAGGTAACTGCCCAACTTCGTCTGTGGCAACCCTGTGAGGGGGAGAGCCGGGCAATATGTTTTTAATTTAGTTACCCTGACAACTGCTAAAGTAAAAGTGAGAAAAATAACATGAAAAAAACTCATTTATAATTCAGATTAATCCAATTATGTATGTAGCTATACTTGTGAAGAATTTCTACTTACTTTTGGCAGAATACTTGTTCTCCTTTCTTGTCTTATTTGCCTTCTTTAAGCAACCGTCACATACAAAACTAGAGGGTGGAAAATAATAAGCTTATTTAGGTATAAACTATATCTAACAAATGAAATCACAAATTTCATGTAAACCAGGAGAATGAATAGAAACAGAAACTGCAGCTCACCCTGATGGCCAGATTGTTTCATTGTGCAATACACAAATCTGATGCATCCGGCGTCCACAGTCCATACATTCAACAAGCCTGAAAAGAGACAGAGAAAAAAATACAAATTACACACATTAGTCCTCAAAGCACCTTTTTTTTTAAACCATGTTTCCTAAAGCTTAGATACAATTAGTGAGCAGCTTACAGTTCAGGGTCCAGTGTGTCATTCTTCTTCTTCTCAAACTGATCCTTGTTAATCGAACTGAAATGAATTAAGAGTGAGTTTAAGAATATATAAAATATGTGGAGGAAATTGTCAAAATACAGCAATAAAAACAAATCCCCTTCTTACCGACAACATCTTTAGTCTCTTATGTAAAAGTTTCAGTAGTCAAGTGACCTTTCTAGGACTTTTTTTTTAGTAGCAAGAAGAAAAGGAGTTTGCTGTAACTGGGTGGTGGATGCACCAGAGCAGGGTCCAAAATTAACTTTTTAATCAAGTAGATTAAAATATCCACTGGCCAAGCAGATTTTTTTTCACTGGCAAAACTGTGAAAATTAGCTATGAATTAAGTATTTGATTATTTGTGAAAGCTGCCATAAAATGAGCTGAAACTGATCAAACAGAGGTACCTAAGGATGTGTTGTTAAAGAGTATAGTAAAGTTTAAAAAAAAAATAAAAAAGAAAGGAAAATAGGTAGAAATAAACTGTATAGTTATTTTTTGGTAAAGAATTAAAAAGTTGTAGAAAAAACAGACTGTAGATGACTTGTGAAGGCTCATGTATTTAATAAGTGCAGGTCACTGTTGCAAAATGTATGGAGCAGAAACACTGTAAACAGAAAATTTTAAAAACATGGCTAATTCTATCAGGACTGTGGCTGGAGGAGGATTAGAGCTTGTTAGTTCATGACATAAAATGTCAGGTTCATCAGTTTTAAGTAGAAATTTTAAACTGGTGTGATCTTGCTTATTAAGAATGGACTGCTACTCACGTCTGTGGCTGGGTGGGGTCGTCACCCAGGGAAACGGTCTCTCCCTGGATCTCGTTGAAACACTTCTCACAGAAGTGGTACCTGTCAGCAAGAAGCCCAAATTTTGGTGAACTACACCGTTCCCCACAGCACAGTCAATCACAGACAGCGCACGGGAGGGCAGTCACCAATTGGTACAGGACATGGGCAAGGAGAGGTGCCACAAGCGGAGCAAGCAGGAAGTGGGAGCGCAGGACAGCAGGAAGTCGTCATCGCAACAGCCAGTCATGATTTTGAGGGGTGAGGGTGAGGGGATGGGTTTGGAGGTGCATGGTTGGTCAAGGCAAAAGCAAGCCAATGTTGATATCACAGCCATTGGAAGGGAAGACAGACAAGTCATATGGACCAGGAACAAGACGAGACGAACATCCAAGACAACACACACAGCAGAGAGCCGAGGCAAAGCACAGATTAGCAATTTGGACATGAGAGGATGAGCAACAACAACCACCGTCACAGTTGGGAGAGCAGGAGCAGAATCAAAGGGAGCTAAATGCGAGGAGGGCGGGAACTGGAGCAGGAAGTTGCAGCACAGGACATAATACAGACGATGAACAAATATGAACAAGAAAGCACAGACAACTGCTCAGCTGTTCAGTCATTAATTCAAGCAGTTCATTTTAAAGTCAGTCCTTTCACATTCCAACAAGGCTTTCTTTGGTGTGTAAAAAAACTAATCAGAAATAAACTAAAAAATATTTGGACCACAATGTTGATGAGCTAATAAAACTTTACATTGTTGTATTATTGCTGCAGTCTCCTAAAAAAGCCCAATTAGTGTTGCAGCAATGTTCAATAGACAAGTTTAAGTAAATGCACACATGGCACTGTAGAAACAGGACATTTTCTTTGCTTAGTCTCTGACGCCTTTTCTAACATTATTCTCCCCCAAACATTCTGTGCTTGGATATTATTTGCAAATTACTTTAATGACACCAAGAACAACTTAAAGAATGTGAGAAGAGAGGACCAACTGTTAAAATGCCAGTGCATCAGGCACTACATGAAGGTATAAAAACGAGAATTATGGAGTGAAGGGAAGCGTTTAGGGAAACAGAATTTATCAGATGAACACTTTGCAGGAGAAGGTGAAGTAGATACTTAGTGTTTTTATCAGAGTGCAAATTAATTCAACCTGTACTTTAAATAGACTGCATAAATATTTTTTTAAACTTATCTCTTTTCTAATGTCATACTATTTCCATCTTGTCATCTAATCATCCCTCCACCCTTTAACAGACGGGTGTTTCCCACCCTTAATACCTGTTCTGGTAGCTGAAGTAAGCAGCGTCTCGGGGAATAGTGCACAGCTGCTTTCCATAGCAGCACAGTGTCTGAGGAGAAAACTCCAACTGATGGATACAAAGAACGATAACAAAGGTATTAATCTCTTGATCATCACAATAGTAAAACACTTCTGCTAAGCAAGGGCAACCACACACACTAAGTACAAAAACCTCTATGGACTTCCAATGGCACTACAAATGATTAAAGTAAAACATAAACATGGTTTACCTAACAAGACTTATGAAGTATGGACTTCTCATTGAAGTGTAGTGGCATCATATGACTATATACAGTGTTTTAATCTTTTAATAACAGTTTCAGAATTGCTTTAGATACACACTAATATGCTGGAACAGGTATCACCAAGTAGAAGAGTCTATGTACTGATTCAATACTATCTAATAACTTCATAAACCTACACTTGTGTGAAACTTGAAAGATTTTTTTCTGCACAAGTAGCCAATACCTGTAAACAGCAGGCACCTGTGTAATGCATTATCTCTATAAATAAACTATGAGTAAGCATGTTAAGAGCCTAGCTAGTAAGAATAACTGCAGTCAAGTGAGTAGTCATTTGAGATAACCCAGTCATGCCAGCCGCTGCTTTGGATTTTTTTTTTAAGACTCAGTTATTTGACACAAAGTAAAGCAATGGCCCACTAACCCACTAGACCCACTAACACATCTCTCAAAGACACACACACACACATACATCCACTGCTGTAAAAACTCCGGCAGTGGAGCAGAGTTAAGTTCATTTGTGGTTGGCTTGGTTCTGTAAAAAGTTATTTAAGCCAACGTGAAGCGGGCCTTTGCTTTCTCTTATTGTCACACCCTTCAGCCAGCTTCTTATAATGAGGGCTGATCAGTTTTGTTATTTGTCTGCAAAACCAAAAATAGAAAAGTCTAATGAGAACTGAAATGTGATATGGCAGAGGTATGCTCAAGGCCAAATTTAGCTGTGAACCCACTTCACTGCTGCCATATTCAGATGGGATATTGGGAGTTAATATCTGCATCTGAGACGTACTAAAACATTTATTCACACCTTATTCAAACATATTCCCAGTACAGCCACATTCTGAATGGACAACAAATAACTTCATACACTTTCTATCTCAAAGGAAGACTGTTCACCTGATGGAGAGTTACCAGATTGAGTGACTATATGACTATAAAATAACTGCAAGTTGATTTAAAAACTTTGAATTTTTTTTTTAAATTAGAGAAACAAACTTTTTTGGTGATACTGTTCAGCCTCTAACTATATGAAGTAAAGCTTTGATGCGGTGAATAGAGTAGTCTTACAAAACATACAGAAAGAGTTTGACTAGTTTAATGGCATTTAAAGGCAATCAGTCAATATCAAATACTAAGAAAATTTCATCTTCATATAACATTACTTTTATTTGGAGCCTGATTTTTTTTATTGGCATCACCCAACATCAACAATCACTTTCACCCCCCAAATTAAGTTATTAATCTAGCTCTCCATCTCACCTTCCTCCCACAACAGTAGCCAAGGCTCTGCATGACAGGATCAATCTCCTGCTCAAAAACCTCTGCCAGCTTGGAGCAGTACTTGTAGACTCTGGATGTTTTGCGGTTGTAAAGCCAGGCGTTGTTGAACATCAGCCAGATGTCATCCACGTACTGCCAAGGATCCTGGTACTGACCTGCAACCAAAACACAAGGCACGGGAATGATGGGATCAGAAAACAGTATGTCAAATAAAACAGAAACAGAATGATGACAAAAGTAACTTTTTGTCTTTATAGTCCTTTTCTGTGCACATTTTTTTTAGAACAAAGAAAAGTTTATTGTGGCACATAAAGTTTTCAGGAACAACCAAACCTTGTAATATTTAGCATAAAATTCAAA
>JAPZDY010000014.1:18355078-18377090 GCA_029783645.1 Ctenochaetus hawaiiensis | reverse complement strand
ATAAAACAGAAACAGAATGATGACAAAAGTAACTTTTTGTCTTTATAGTCCTTTTCTGTGCACATTTTTTTTAGAACTTCACTGATCCATCTACAATTTGATTCATCTCAGAAAGAAACAAAGAAAAGTTTATTGTGGCACATAAAGTTTTCAGGAACAACCAAACCTTGTAATATTTAGCATAAAATTCAAACCTGTGTCCAGCTTTCGCTTGATCGTGGACAGGTCCATGGGATTCTTCACAATCTCAAAGTAGTCCTGCATAAATACAGTGAGCATGTGTTAAAGTTGAGCAGTTATGATTTTCTTCTCAGGTCTTGTGACTTAATTTCATACATATATGTAAAATAAGACATACATCCTAGTAATTTTCCCTAAAGTAAAAGCAGTAAACAGATGTTGAATGGTCACTCAAGGTCTCACAAAATGAGAGAACTACAACAAAGATTGTGCAGACTGTAACAGGTCCAGATAAGCAAGTGAGAGGGGGAAAAAAAGCTACGAGGAACACTGACGGAACAAATAGATACATACAGGTATGCACAGCAGCTGTGGGTCCACAGGCATTCTGAAAGGCAGGGACTCTGGATCTTGTCTGTAGAGAGATTCGAGGGTTGGCATCAGGGCCTGACGAAGCTCCTCTGGCTTGAAGACTAGAAAGAAAGAGATTGAAGAGAAAACTGAATAAAAAAGTAACAGAAATACTTCTATTTTGCACTGTTTTCACTGGCCTTTTGGATTCCATTACAAATAACGTTCCCACATCCAATTTGGGTCAGTGATTATATACAAAGAGATTTTAAAAAAAGTGCATATACAATCAGAAGTATTTGTTCTTTAGTGAAAACATGAGTTCTTCTTACTTTTCTTTTTCACTGGAGCATGTGGTGTAGCTGTCTCTGATGTCTCCTCTTCCTCTTTCACCTCCTTCTTTACCTCTGGTTTCCTGTCTTCCGTCTTGACGCCTGCCGTCGACGTTGCTGTTGATGTATCCATGGGAACCCCTTTACCTCCCTCTCCAGAACAGTCTTCCTTTTTCAGCTCTGATTTCACAGGCTTTTCCTCTGTTTTGAGGTTGCTGAGCTTCCCTCCTTTGGAGCAGCTGCCAGTATCACTCTCCTCCTCCTCATCCTGCCGCTTGACCTCCATCTTGGGGTCAAGGTTGGCTGCTGAAGTGTCTGACTGTGGCTGCTGGGAGGAAGTGTCAAGGCTGCTGACAGAGGCTGGAGTTAGGGCCTGATTATCCGCTGGAAATGAACCCTTTTGGGACAGCTGGAGAGTGACACCGAAACAAACTTAGATACATGGAAATATGACTTAGTGATGCATGCAAATGAATGAAGATTAAAACTGATAGTGCACACTGAGGAGACTGAAATTTTTACTTTAACTGAATTTTTTTAGTTGAAGTGTGTGGTCTCATAATAAAGACTGATCAATATATAAGGAAGTAAATAAATAAAGCTTTTGTACATGTTTTACTGCTACATGATGAATGAAATCTGGGAAATGAGGCGAACTGATTTTAGATTTAAAATGTGTGCTTATGTAAAAGGCCTAATGTCACTGACCGGAGTGCGTGGTAGCTGAGCACCATGCGGCGTTGAGTTGGAAGCCAGTCCAGGGTGAGACGGAGTGGTCGAACCAGCTGGTCCCATGTGCTGCTGTTGGAGGGACTTGTTGGACCCAGGGCCCTGGCCGAGCTGGTTCTGCTGGGGGGCTGAAGGTGGAGCCAGCTGTGGTGCATTGGGGGTGTGTGGTTGTGGGGTCTGGGACCCAGCTAGTCTAGGGGGTGTTTGATGAGGGGTTGGAGATCGACTGTGAGCAGGGGAGGGTGAGCTGCCGCGCATGGCTGCCAAATGGGGGATGGAGTTGGGCTGCTGATTTGCGTTAGATGGAGTCATCGAAGAAGCAGGGGCTCCAACAGCTGAGTTGGGACCTCCACCACCCACGCTCTGAGGACCCATGGGCCCCACTGCAGAGACACTACTGGGACCACCAGCTGAACCTGGCTGTGCTAGGGGACTAGCAACTGGGAGAGAGGGGGGAGTTCCCATCTGGGTCTTAGGAAGAGAAGAATGAGGGTAAAAGGAGGGATGACAGGGGGGAAGGATGCATAGAAGAAGGGCCAAAAAAGATATAGTAAAAGAAAATAATTAGGCATTTATCATAATCACTCCAAGAAAAAAAGTCTGGGTCCCTGGCGGTACTCTCTGATGGCATAAGAATTATGTGCACCTTTATTGTACTGGCTATTCCTGATTCAGAGATGTTGCTAGGTTTGTGTCTTGCGTCTCTGATGTATTAAAATCATAAATGACACAGTAAACTTGCTATGGATTATCCTAGGGATGCTTTCTTTTTTACCTAATATTGGTATATTATGAACTACAAATGCAGTTATAAAATCTTACAACACCACTGAGCGTGCCTTGCTGCTCACAGCCCTCTGAGCAGGGTTGGTTCTGGTTATTTTGGTGCCCTAGACAACACTAGGATTTTGAGTCCCCAGATTGCAAAGTTTACAGCCTGCCATGGTGTTGCTGTTGAATATCTCTGTGTACAAAGATGAAGCTAAAAGTAGAGCCAAAACTTGTTTACCAACCGTTCCACCTCAGGTTTCAGTTTTTCTCATCAGTTAATTAACAGTGCATGTCATTACATGTTTTTAACAAGTGCATCAGCAAATAAAAAAAACATGTTTAACATGTTTGAACATGTTTAAATAAAGGCAAAATTATAAAACATCAATCACAACTTTTATTAAACAAGCCACACCTTTAATACTAAATACTTCTAAGTAATAAGCAAAAACTCACCTGTGTCATGCCTGCCTGCGCTCCTGGTTGGGCTATCCCAGGCTGAGCTGCTGCAACTCCTGGTCCTGAGCCAGCAAACTGTCCCTGGGACAGATACTGGTTCTGGAGCTGGTTAACATTGGGCTGCCCCATCCTGGGTCCAACCATTCCCATCTGAACAGATAGAAGGGATAGTTTTTAATATGTTTATGCAACATTTTCTGCCAAGCCTTTTGACTCATTACTGTAGTATTTTTTTAAGTTAGTTTGTTCAAATTAATTATCCCTATTTAAAACCCACTATTTAAGTGTTTAAACAACACAAAAGTACACTTCAGTCTCTAAATTGTGTTTATGGGCACATTAAAAACAAAGCTTTGTAATACATGGTGAGTTCAGTACTGACCTGGTTGCCTGATGCTCCTAAGGGCAGAGGAGGCGTGGACCTCTGGCCCATAGACTGCATCCCCATCTGATTGAACTGATTCATACCTGATAAAACAGAGCAACTTTGAGGATACAACACATAACTTTCCATGAAACAAAAAAACTAAACTTCATATAATATTTTGTTTTAAATAGTTCCCTAACCATGCTATAATGAAGTTTTGTTTGTTTTTGTGTCAACATCGGAGAAAAACATAAAACAAGTGTCCAGTGTAAAAACTGGTAAAACATTTCATTGAAAAGAGGTCTTAATCTCTCTGACTAAAAAAATGTTTTTTTGTGAGGCAATGGGTCATGTTTTTTGGTCCTTCCACAAATTAAAGAACTAAAATAGCGCCTTCAGGTTTCCTTTGGTTCATTACCTGGGCCTTGCATCCTGTTGACCATTTGATTTGGTCCAGCTGGTCGAACCATTGATGGTTCAGGGAGGGGACCATCTGTAAAGAGAAATGAGATTAGAAAAGCAATATTAGAAGAGATTAAGAAAATCAAGCTTTGTGCAAGAAAGAAGGAGATATGAGCAGAGGTTTGTACAAACTCTAGATTTTGTAGTCTCACTGTGAAACATTTCGCAATATTTAATTGTTATCCACATGAATGGCTGCCACCCAGTTTAACATTGTTACATCCAAATCTACATATGCTGCATGTGCGCTCACTTGGAGGCAGTCCAGTGGGAGGCTGACCCATGCCACCAGGCCCGAGGCCCAGACCTTGCTTCTGGAGCCGGGTTCTCCGCTTCTCTTCTAGTTCCTTCTGAATCTTATAGATCTTCTCTGCTAGCAGGTGATAGTACTCAGCCTGTCAAACAGAGGGTAATAAAGTAAGGAAAGTGTGGCGAGACAGTAAACATCTTTAGTATTGCACAGCAGTACAATTTTTTCAATATTTACTCTTGAAATAACACTGCAGTTTAAGTTTCTCAAGGGCTTCTAACAACTAAAAAAGACAAGTTAGCTACAGTATAAAACTCAAAAAGAGCTTAACCAGCTGCACTCAATTGACTGGCTACAGCTGCAAAATGACTGGTATCCTCCCAGCAGTTTCCCTCCTTTTCTCTGAGTAATGTTGTGAACTAAAAGAGAAAGCAACTTACTCTGCTGTTGGCTGACTCATACATGTCTCCCTCAACTTTTCTGGCATAGGCCACCAGGTTCTCCATTCGACGATCTTTGAGGGCAGCAGGATCTGGAGTTGGAAAGATGGCCTGAACACTGTGGAGGGAAGAAATAACCGAGAGGGAAAGCAAAAGGAGGAAAAAGGGAGAAGGTTATGCATGAATTTTCAACCACTGTATTTGTGTTGTGTTGCGTTAACTACCACAGGGGAGGCACGATATTGTCACCTGCCAGCGTTTACGCAGGCTTACTGGGGTTACTAGCAGTTACTAGCAGTTGTGCAGAGAGGCACAAACCAATCTGAACACCAGATATGCACACTGTTGGAAAAAAATGTGTTTACAAAATACTACAACAGGATTTCATTCTTGTTGGCAAACAAAGTAGTTAAAATAGTTCTTTTATACTTACAGTTTGTGTACCAAGTGGTTTCGTAGGTCCTGTGTGATGTCCTCATGCCAGCTTTTCCTCATGCCTGTGGCAGAGGGAGGGCCTGCTGTGGGCATGGAGCCAACCCCACTGGCATCATTCATTAAACTGGGAGAGATAGGAAGATATGATTATATGAATGATAAACAGCGAGTCTGATAAAAAGTCAAACACTGAATTTCTTCAACTCTGTAATAGGGGTTCTAATCAAGGTACTGCTGTTCTTTCTTACCCTTGGCTGTTCACATTGAGGTGCATCATAGTGTCCTGCAGCAGGTTGGCTTGTTGGCTCTGATTGGGAGCTCCCACACCTCCATTGACCCCCATTGGATTCACACCTGTGCATGGAAAGGAGAAGACATTTTTCGACAAATTACATTTAAGACTTTAAAAACCTTCTAAGACTATTAGTTTTACAGTTTAAGATCTATAACACATTCATATTGGAAAAAAATACTATTTATCCTAAGGAAATCAGAAAACTAGAATTAATTTGAAACAAATTGAATAATTTACATTCACCATGAATATTCAACTGATCATGACTCCACAAAACCGCTTGTACACAAAAGTAATATATATGTATATGCATGTGTGCACAAGTGTGTGCATACAGGGGGTACACCAGTTTTAAGAGTTAACATTGTTAGTGTAGAATAAGTGGCTATAGGACTTTAGTGATGCTCCCAAAGTGAATACATAGTATTAGTGGGTGATGGCAGGCAATAAATGGTGGCAAGTGAGCATGCGGCCTAACTCACCCATTGGGTTTAGGGGCCTTATGCCAGCCTGGCCTTGGATGCCTTGGTTGGACATATTGGGCTGGGTAGTCTGAGACTGGATCTGGTTGCCCTGGTAGGTGAGGCCCAGGGCTGCGTAGGCTCTTTCTATGGAGCTGGGATCAATCTGGCTTGGCGGGTTAAGGTTGGGGGCACTTGGTTGTCCACCAGGTACTGCCCCAAGGGAGCTGCCCAGGCCTGCAGTGGCCCCACCAAGTAGAGCTGTGAGGTCATAAGAGGAAGAGTAGAGATGTAAATCTAACTTTCATCTAATCACTATAGTTTATATTCAAGTCACTAATACTAACAGGGTTGCAGATTCCAATCCAGCAATTTACTTGATGATTACATTTGGTGATATAACGACAACACAATGTTATAAAAATGGAATGCAAGATTAGAATATTGTTTGGTCAGATACAGACACTCACACTGCGGGTTCCTCTTGTCCCCAGCATTCTTCAGTGGCAAGCAGACAGGACAGTCATGTCGTGTGCAGTTCTTCCAATGGGAGATGATCTGCCTTGATGATGCGCAGTGAGCAACTGAAGACAAAAAGGGGCAGAAAGACAGGAGGAATTGGGAAATATAACAGGGGGGGGGGGCAGGCAGAAGAACAAGAGTACAACAAAGTGAGATAAAGTACAAAAAATGAAAGACCAAAGTAAAGATGCCTGCCTCTGTCCCAAAAAAAACTGCTGAATGAACAATACCCAGAAAACTATTAGGAAAAATACTTAATGCAAGTGGGTTTTTTTAGCCTTTTTATTCTGTCTCCAAACAAACTAAAAGTCGACTTACAAGTATTCTGTGTAGTAATTTTTGCAGCTTATGCCTACTGTGCTGTTGCCCAAGAGCACTGGAAATAAAGTGAAGTTAATTTCTAAACCTAGCCAATTGTGCAAACACTGAACCTCATCCCAGTATGCCTGATGACATGTGCCATACACAGAGCTTCTTTACAGAAAGCAAATCACAACTATCACAATGTTGTTTCACAATATGTTTGACTGGTCATGTCCAGTAAAGTAAAAATGTCCACAGACTTGATATGATAGCCTATGTTTATGTGTAGAATTTTTTTGAGAATCAATAGAGTTTTATAGCGTTATCAAACTGGGACAACACAGCCAAAATGTTTTAATTCAATAAATACAGGACAACTGTGATCTTACTAGTTTTAGTAGTTATAATATAAAAGATAATATAACTGTGTTATCCTTTACTGTGTGTTATATTTCTGCTTGTCAAACACTAGAACTCATCATAACTATCCACTAACTACAGGAGAATACAGGGTCCCCTCTACTCACCCTGACAGGTCTTGCCAGCCTGGCAGTGAGTCATGTGGTTGAGGACGTTTTTCATAGTGCGGCAGTGGGGCAGGTTACATTGCCGGACTTCACCGTTAGCCTGTTCCCGCCGCTGGCACTTGTGTGCATGAAGCAGGAGTACAAGTTGTTGCTGGATTAGCTTTCGCTTCTCTGGGTCAGCGGTGGGTGGTGCTCCTGCTGAACCAGATGCTGCAGAAGCCTGAGGACCAGGACCCACAAGACCTGCCTGAGCACTGGGCACCATCCCTGGCGCTCCTCCCACAGGGGCACCAGAAGGACCGCCCACACCCGTTTGTGACTGCTGGGAGCCCTGGAAGGTGACATGGGATGGAACAGAAGAGATATATTGGATATGACAAAGGCAGTAAATAAACAGTAAATAGGAAGAGGTAAGATAGACAGTAGCATGATGTAGGAAGGGGAGGATGAAGAAGAAAATTAAAAGAAGGGAGGTAGTGTTTAATTTACAATAAGAGATGAGTGAGTTAATTAAAAAGGGGTAAACACAGAGCAGTAAAACAGTGGAAAAAAGACAGGAGGGAAGAGGTGAGCAATAATTTTGAGTTGATAGTTAGGGCTGCCACTTTGATTAAAATAAAAAATAAAAAAACAACTTATTTTTGTGTCTGAAACACAAGCATTTATTTAGTCAACAGAGCTCATATTTGTTACGTACCATGGCGGCCATTCCTTGCATGGGCTGGTTCTTCTTGTCCACATTGAACTGGGCCAGGCTATTGGCCATGGGGCCTTTGTTCTGGAGCTGTGGGCCCAGCCCTGCACCTCCCAGACCTTGATTCCCCTGCCCTGCATATGGACCTCCAAAAGGGCCCCCTGGGTTCCCCATCATCCCCATCTACGAGATAAAAAAACAGAAAACAAGAAGGCAGAGAGAAGTTGGTGTAAATTCTGAAGGGATATAATGAGTAGAAAAGGGTGAAGCAAAGTAAGAAAAAATGTTACCATATAGCAGGGATAGGCAATAAAAAATGTAAACAGATTATCACTATCACATAAGCTTTGAAAAGCTTACTTGACATCGATGGATCTAACAGTCTAATGCACAGCAGAAATAAACACGACAGCAGTCGGCAAATCTGCTGCCTCTTTGGCTGCTTTGGGTGGTGCTAGCTGTTGGCACAGGGTCACGGCTACATTATACAATGTGGATAGCAGTTTAACCTCTCAGCAGTGTTCACAGCAAATGGTAAAAAACAGACATCAGGCTATATTTGATTGTAGGTAATGACAGCAGGGCTCATCGTCCACAAATGCAGCAAAAAAGGGTCAGTCTGATCAATTTATCTAACACTTCTTGAACAAAAAGAACAGAACTTGCAGTAATTTAATTATTTTGGCAGCTTTTCACACAGAAATTTATCCACACCCTGTTTGCTTTACACAACCGTATGAAGCTTGTTTTGCTTAAGTAATGAGAGTGAACTATAGTTATGCTACAAAGCTAAGAAAATTGTTGACAAAGTAGGTGCACATGATGTCAACTATATGGAAGTGGTTTGGAGAGCTCAAAAGCACAGGATACTGAAGCACATATTAAGATGGTCTGCTCAGTTTACCTTTTGGCTTTGCTAACCAACTCTGGAAACAAAAGCCATAACCTAAAAATGGTTGCTTTTTCACTGACCACACCACTCCATTTTATAAGTTACAGGGCTAACTAATTTTTATTTTAAGACAAATAAAGCATGATTGCAAATTTATAATGTTTACATTTAGATTTTTTTTAGAAAGCCACGTTTGATCAAATAAATGTTTTATTTTGCTTTTCTGATCAATTCTTAAGTTCATTTAATTATTCTATTAGTTTCTTTAAGCTTCAGTCACTATCAGAGTACTTTTCAGACTACCAGGATTATCAAATTACATATTGTGATACATACCAATGTCACTTTGAAAAAAAAAAAAATATTGTAAATCATATCTTTTGTTTTATTGCGCAGCCCTAATATGTAGTCACAACTATGATTTACTGATGTTATCAGTGGTAGCTTTTGGCTATACATGTGGTAGAAATTTGTGTTCAGACCGTTTGCAACCTAATCTTTCAGTGTCTCCAAAAAAACCTCAAATCTTGGCGGTTCAATGAACTAGATCAGTTGATATTTCCTTACAACATGAAACAGCAATAAAGTCCCCCTCTACTAAAGGTGAGAATCTGTACTTCTAAATCAGATATGAGGTTAAAGCACTGAGTAACGTATTATGAAATCATAAGAAAATCATCTAAAACTCATGTAAACCAAGATTTAACATTAAAACGGGAGCTGCAGCCAGCATTGTGTGTCATAGCAAATTAAAATTTTTTTTACTGCTCTCACTGCCTAACCTGGACATCTTCTCGCTGCTTTTGATCTCTGTGGCTAAATCAAACATCAGTGTCTCGAGCAGATTCCTTCAGCAGCATCAGCCTGCCACTGCAACATTTTTACTGTCATTCCTGTGGGACTGTCAATCACATTTGCAGCACAGTTTCTGCCACCTTAACTGCAAGCATAAGCATGCTAAGCATCACTCATGAACGTTCAAATACATAGATACGGTCATGAATTCAAACCACTACCTTCTAGCTCTATAGACAAAAAAAACATCCTGTTTTAATTGGTGAGTCAAACTAGAGCATGTAGTAAAGTTGCTCAAGGTAAAGAAAAAACAAGAGCAAAAATAATTTGCAGGTATTGCACAGAAAAATATGGTTTTGACCTAAAATCAGTCATTTACAAAAAGTAGCTGTCATCAACTAGACTTAATAATAAAATGTTAAGTAATGATGTTTTATATACCCACAGGAGATTTTCCCAAAGTACTATGTGTTTATGTCTCAAATGTTTAAGGTTTAGGACAGTAATTTTTCAGTATTAACTAAAAGATACTGCGAGTTCAACAAATAGGAATAACACTGATAGAGAACTTGAAATACATAATTTTATTATTCAGCTATATGGTTTTTACCACATAATTAGAGGTAAGTTCCATCTAACCTTAAACAAAAATGAAACCATTAATCTGTAATGTAAGACTATGTCCATAGTAAAATAACATTTCTATAATTAAAGAAGTCCTTACCTTGTTCATCGCTCCAGGTTGCTGGCCTCTCATCCCAGCCTGGCCCCCAGCTCCCTGCTGCTGGAGGGTCTCAGCCAACAGGTTGCTGTTTCCACCCATCCCCTGATTCCCAAAGCCCATCCTGGGAGAGCCATTCATCACCTGGCTCCCTATCATGCCTGGCTGCTGCTGTCCATTATTGCCTTTCTGCTGTGCTCCCATCATGGCCCTGTTAATGCCACCCATCATTCCAGCTGCAGTATTTTGTTGCTGCTGCTGCATCATGTTGGCCTGCTGCTGAGGGGAGAGGTGCTGCTGCTGCCCCTGGCCCATCATCTGTGGAGGTCCCTGACCAGGCGATGCCTTCATGTTCGCTAAGTGTTGCCCCATGGCAGTGGGACCTCCTGGGCTGCCCATGGCTCCTTGGTGCCCTTGTTGGTTTGAGGTGGGTGCCCCTGAACGCAAAAGCTCGGACAGCTGTTTGTGCTTGGCCACTGCATCCTGGCCTCCGCCAACACCCCCTGGACCCCCTCCAGGGCCAAGTCCAAGACCCATTCCTCCTGCCCCTCCACTGCCTCCTACGGGACCTAGCCCTGCAGGTCCTGCTCCCAGTGTGGTGTGCAACTGGCTGAGGTCCCCTCCATTGATCAGGCCTGGTTCATTAGAGCTGATGAGCTCATCTGGGAGATCATGCTCCAAGTCAAATAGAGAGCCAAAATCTGAAATGGAAAAGAAATGCAAAGTTTAGGACGGGGAGACAATGACATGGGAGACAAAGCAGGGAGCCGGTAAGAGGAGGACAAAAAGGGCCACAGCCATGTTAAGCTGGTATAATCCTTCATTTTTCAGCATGACTGAGTGAAAATGCAATTGCATGCTTGACATTAAAACTGATAAAAGCTGTTTTTGGGGTGTATGACCAATTTTCTCCCATCAGAAATCAATAACATGTCTTCAAGCACAAAACAACAGAGCACTAAACTACAGCTGAAATCCAAAGAACTTATCTAAGTGAAGCTGCCTGCACAAACATACGCAAACACACGCCCACATGGCCTGCTCGCAAAAAGAATCCCTGACCAGTAAAGTGATTCAACATGTTGCAAAGACAGGTTTGTGCAGACAAGGTGATGAGTGGACCATTTCATAGAAGTAATGACACAAAATGGAGCCAAGTCTGTGGACACGCACATACACTGTATCAGTCTGTAACCACCAAGTTCCATAGCGCACAGCTTGGGAAATCAAGAAAGATTCAAGATGGACAGCATATTTTGGTCATGATGTCTGATGGACATCATGACCAAAAGCATACACCCCCAGATTTTTTAAGGTAACCAATTTTCAGATAATTAGTTTTGTTTTCTGTTCTTTCATATATCAGTATGGACTTTAGAACACACCCAACTAATTTTAAACAGTATTAAGTTCAAGTTCTTCTCAAGCTATGATGCAAAAGATTTATTAACTGCTGATAACTAAGATGCGTTTTGGGGAAGTCTGTTGCAGGCCAGATTTAGTAGATAAACTCAAAATCATTTTATGCTAAGGTCACTTCTGACAATCATTTGCCATTGTTTTTCATTTAAAAAATGAATGAAAATAAAAATAATCTACATGTGCAGTCTTAACTGTTAATGGCCTAAATCTGAAAACAAATTACATTAAATTAAAAGGAGCAGTTATGTTCAAATAAATTTGTGAAGGTACAAGAGAACAACATTGTGCAAGAGGTATACCAACTCCTATGTTATAATTTCTCAAATCAATTATAAATACAACGCATGACAATGTCACAAATAATCCTAGAATACGAGTGCAATAAATTACATCCATTATACACAGATCGTGTTGACAGCACTGCACTGATCCTCAAAATATATCATGCAATGTAACGCAAATATGTGCAACTTCTGGATTATTTACACACAGGGGTCCGTATCCACAGATGCTGACTGCCACCGACAACGTTAGCCGAGTGGACAGAAGTGTTCATGTCAAAATAAGTGCGTGAATCATTTAGTATTGATCACTTGGTTAGTGTTTTATGATAATAGCAGCATTTTCTTGCTAACTTGACTCGCTGGTTAATATCGGTTGGGCATGGCGCTGTCCACGCTCCACAGTTTGGTTCACAGGCCACTATTACGGCTGCTGTCACACGCCATCCACAAACACACACTAAAAACGAAAAATTAAGCTTTACAATCAACCAGACCCGGGGGCCTAAATTTAACTCTCTCACAAGGGTATCCCCACCACTAATGGCAACCTCTGATTTTACCAATACTATCAAAGGTAGCTAACGTTAGTTGGGAAAGGGTCCGAGTTGTGATGGGGCAACACCACAGATTGTTTCAGACGTTAGAAGCCTGAAAACTTAAATAACAAAACGGGGGAAGCTCTAGTTGACTGCCAGTACGGTTAAACTGTAAAAAGTCACTGAGTTTATCACACGTTGACTTGGCATTGAGCTTATTACCATTTTGGCTAAAGTAGCCATTAGACACGGGACCGTCAGTTGAGGAGCCGCATTCAGTTAGGTTAGCTAGCCTAGCGTTAGCCGAATGGCTAACAGAGCTACCTCCGGCTAAAATGGCTGTTAGCGTAAGAGCTAGCTGGGGGAGCTCTTCTTCACGTCCAACCGACACACACTAACTACTAGCAAGCTAACGTTAGCAAGCTACGACAAAAACAGAGGAGTAATCCCGCGTCCTCTTTCTCTTTCAAGTAAACCTAAGTCGCCGAAAAATAACAAATGTAACTAATAACACCGTAACGAATAATATCATAAAACAATACTTACCATTTCCATCGCTGGCAGAGGCGGAAAGTGCCGGAGAGGAGAGTTTAGGCCTCTTGGCTGAAGGCGGGCCAGAGTCCAGAACGTTCTCGGCCATATTTTTTCGAAATAAAAATATATAAAGTATCCACAATTGCAGACGTTTTCACGCCCTTAGAAGCTCATTCCTTTTCGTTTCCAATATTGCGACTTTTCCCCCTCCTTTTGGGGGACTAAGAGGGGGAAAGTCCCGTGTACAAATTACTCCTCTTTCCCTGGGTTCGCCTCTCGATTTCAGCCTCGGCGTATATCAACCCCCCTCCCTCCCTCGTCGGATTTTTTGTTCTTTATAAATTTCTGCCAGCGGAGGAGGAGGGGGTCGGTGAAAGTAAAGAGGGAGACACACGCAGCGGCTTCCCTCTAAACTTACACAGCCTCTTAGGATGTAAATAAACTGTTCGCTGATCTTTGTCCCATGGTTGCATCCGTCATTTCAACCTCCTTTCCAGCGGAGACTGGATGGAGATAATGTCGGGAAGAAAAGGCTTGTTTGCCTGCGAAGTGATGGTGGTGCTGCTGGTGGCAGCGGGTAAGGATGAGGGGATGCAAATAAAAAAATAAAGCTAACAAATAATCAGCTGCAGTGGTGGGTAAAGTATAATGTTTATTCGCTGGAGTGTGCATGTAAAAGAAAGGAAAAGTTAATCATAGTTAAATTCATCTATGGATCAACCCGAACTTGCTTCTGCTTTTTAGTAAGAGTTGGTTGCAAAGGTCAAAGTTGGAATATATTAAAACAGTGATCTTAAATGTAAGCAATTGTTAATCACTTTTGCAGCAAATAAAAAGAGCAATTTAGACATTTAAAATAACGTCCAGTACAGCAGATCAAGGTTGATTCACAAACATTGAAAAACTGTTTCCATATCTAATGATATTTGGTTGACCTTGAATCCTCAATAATTGACATTTGCTGAAATACTGAACAAATCCTGTCATCCATATTTTGATATGTTTGCCCACTCATAAGTAAATGCATGATTCAAATATTATTATATCCTCTTTCATACTGCACAGAAGAATGCAACTTCCTCAGCCTGTCTCAGTGTTGACTCTGCAAGTTGTCTACATGTCCAGTCTCACCCATTAAGCCCACACTCAAAAAAGTATTTTTCATGTCTTGTTCTTGCAAAAAACTGTCATCATCCCTTAACCTGATGCTTGATGATGAGCGTTTATTAGGCCTGAGGCTGAACACAGGTTCATTTTAACCAATCAGCTCCAAGAGCTTTTTTAGTGTCTCCAAAAACTTTCTCTGTTACTAGCTTTTAATGTGCTTTATGTAACATTTTAGCACCAATTAAACTGCAATTCTAAAAAACTCTGCTACCTTTGTTGTACTGTGGCAAAGTGGTCCAATCTGCTTCAGATTATTTCAAATGCACAGGTCCCAAATGGCCTAGTAGTCAGGAATCCTGGTTTTCATCCAGGGGACCAGGATTCAGCTCCTGATATGGAAAAAGTTTCATGACAACATTCTTTACTCTGTCGTACTGTGTATTCTTCAACCCTGTACATATAGTAAACAGCACTAATGTGCTTTGTGGTCAAATGTTAAATATAGCACATTTGAAGTGAGATATTTTAAAAAATCAAATGGTATAACTGTTACAGTGTTTAAATTGAGTTGAATACTAAACCAAAGATGTCATATTTATTTTCTGCAGTGTTAGAATAGAATTAAGGATACAGTTTATGAGTCTGAAATGTGTTTGAACACTTAATATTCCTAATGACTGCCCAGTGGGACAAAAGCAGTTTGTAAGAGCAAAAAACAAATGTTTGCTGTCAGCAGAGGGAAAAAAAGGGGATTTTAAAGAGCTGCAAGATGACAAGTTAAGGACTTGCAAGCACTCTGTAAACTGTACGTCTTTTAAAACTTATTTGATTGAAACAAACAATATTGTACTAAGTTGCTGGAGGCGCCAAATGCTGCCTTAATATTTAACATTGACCTGTTTTATTGATATAAAAACTGTATATCACCAAATTAAATAACAGCATCAGGGCATGATATTGATATTGATATGCACATACATCATACTGTGAATCAAACAGTGTAGATACTGTGCCAGCTCCCAAGACCAGAACCATGGCTGGATTAACCCACTAGAGGGCCCCAGGGCCAAATCTATGCTGCCCCCAACTCTGCCGTTGATCAGCATTAAGTTCTTTGTACATTTTTCATATACATAAAAATTGAGGCACAGCCTGTTTGTCCAAGGTCTGAAGATGAATCAGTATTTACTTACAGCTGTAATATGTGCCATTTACTTTGACTAAACTTTACATGCCCGGGCCTAAATCATGGCCTTAAATCAATGTCCCCATTACAGCTGATATTGCACTTAAGACAAAATGTTTGAAAAGACATGCTTTCAATTTTGGACAGAAAGAAAAACATACTTGAATGCAAAGATTTGAAACATTTATTGAAAGTTTTGATGCATATAAAACACCAAAGATACAAACAGCACAGATTAAACGTTCTTTAATGGTGGCTTAAGGGATAATAAATGCGTATATACTGTTTTAATGGCAACCATTACCAAACAAATGTGCATTCAAGCACATTATCAATAACCATAGACACACTATGAAGCTGTGGGGTCCTTTGGCCATTACCACCTCTGCCAGGGCAATAATCCAGCCTTAACCAGATATTACACATACAACCATTAATACCACTTTACATTTTTTATTCATTCTTTTTCTCTGTTACACCTACCCTGGGCCCACAAGCTGAAGTGTTTGCTCTTTTATGGAGCAAAGTGTAGATTTAATAACATAATAACACCTGCATGACATAATATCCCATATATAATGTAATAATTGTAATATTCAGTTGTTGTTAAGAGTGAAGTGCAGTGCATAGAGTTCCAGAGGTAACTAAATCAACAACAGACAAAGATGATCAGTTAATAGTATGTCGATAGTTTACTGAATGCGAGACTTCAGTCAATGTAACTAAATTTAATTTTTTTTTTTTTTAGTTTTACAAAATGAAGAGCAAACAGAAGGAGTGCACTAGGACTTAACATTCATTAAATGAATAGTTACTACTATGTACTGTATGTATATGTAAGTATGAGATGGTGTGGCAGCATAATGAATGAACATTAGAGTTAAAGTAAAGAATTGTGCTGTTACTTCTAAAATTTTACGATTAAATTTTAATGGGGAGGCTGGATAAATTTCTTATTTCCTTGAGAGAACTGCTGGTACATCTGTATTTGGCCTATTATAAAAAATAAAATCACTGCTGTGTCCGACTCTAAGTTTAACTGCCAGGCTACAGCCATCAGATGGCCCAAGTATATCATGGTTAGCTAGCAATGTATCAAACAGGGCCTAAAGATTTTAAAACACTGGTTCGCATTATCAAATAAAAAATTAGAGACACTCTGAGAAAATCATATTCTATTTTTTTTAAGACTTTTGAATTCTATTTTCCAGAAACTCAAAAGAGATTTTTCCATATGTTGTAGACCCTCATTTCACATACTCTCGCTATGCCGTCACACACCGAACACAGACACTACTGACAGTATAGCGCTCAATTTATCCCATTTGCAAATGGAAGTAAATCAGGTTACCTGAATTTGTAGTGCATTACCAGTGCATGTGTTGTGAACATATTAATCTGTAAGCGTATGTGTGTATATATATATGCATGTAATATGATACGAAATGTAATGTTCTGTAAAGATGTGTGTGTGTGACTAATGCCCGTCATTGATTTGTAAACACTTGTCTAAAACTGTCTGTGAAAGGTTATGGTGATGATGAAGTCAAATTAATTAAATAGAAATAAAATGGTAATGTGTGATATCCCTATGAGCTACACGAGGCATTCTATCTGTGTATTTTCGATTTTACTGAAGAAAATGTACGGTTAAAGAACAGGCATTTGGTCAAAGTATTATTTATAGCTTGTGAAAAAAATGTTAAAAAAAATGTGGTTAAGCGGATCCCTACCCAGGAACGGATGGAGATTAAATCCAAGTAATGTAAAACTGACACATTGTTTGAGTTACTTGGACAGCTGGGAGAAAAAGTGGGAAAAAATGACATTATTTAGGAGTCTGAACAAAGATGAGGACTCCAGGAAGAACAACTGATTTTGTGGATTAAACTGTGACGACTGGTGGCCTTTCAAAACTGTAATTACAAGATAAAATGATTCAATCAGTCAATCAGACTTTATTTGTAAAGCATTTCTCATACAAACAAAATGAATCACAAACTGCTTTACACTGTAAAAACAATACACTCTCATACTCTACCCCACACACATAGACTTAAATACACACATCCTCCTACAATCCACACACTATAGCAATAAATTTCTACTGAGGAAACGATATCATGAATCTCATAAATTTGCAATGAGGAAACACCAGAGGAAGGAAAAATATTTAAACTATTTTAGAATATAAAAAAGACAACAAAAGCAATAAAATACTAAACAAGGAGAAAGAGAGAGAAGAATGAAACCAGAAATTAATGGGATATTAAAATGTAATCAAATTCAAATAATAAAATAAAAAAAAATACTTAAACAACAGAAGATGTACTCAAGTGAGTAAAACCAGATGCAAAAATGTAAGGGTATTATAGGAAAAACAATTCACGAAATTAGATCAGAATAAGAGAATGTTTTATTAAGTTTATGTTTTTTTAAGGTTTGTTTTTTGTTTCACATGTATTGAAACTGTCAGTAAAAACTGGAATTGGAATTAACAATGTAAGGGTTTACTATTAGATTATATAGCCTGTTTGATTCAACACTTGTCAAGATAAAGACTAAAATTCTAAATCCCCAAACCTGAAATATAAAGTTTCTCTGTTACTCTGTCATGAGATGGTACAACAACAGAGGGATAATTTTGCTTTTTTTTTAGCACAGTAATGGGGCTAAACATAAAGACTTTGTCCTAAGGGTGGCCTCAGGAAAAAAAACAAGAGGTTATGTGAGTTTAAAGGGTTCATCTTCTGGTGAGCATAATACACCAAATACAGTTGATGAAAACTAGAAATTAGATTTTTAAAAACTTTTTAAATATTCACACCTGAGGGCTACTGTCCACAGCAGATTAGATAAGAATGCTGTCATTAGATTTCAGGCATAGTTTGGCACAGACAAACATGTTGTTTAAAGGGAAAATTTGGACCTGATTATGGTGCAGAAGGAAAGGTCACAGGGTCAACAAAATTACAGGGAGTAATCATAACTATGAACATGCTTCAAATAGCAGAGGTGTTTAAATGTTCCAAAATATCTTGTCAGTCTTATGCATGAATTTTGGCTGTATTTGCAGTGTTGGAAGAAATTCCTGAATTCTTGACCAACTTTTATCAAAGATTTTGATGTAGTCACAAAAAGGGGCCCAAACTCTGCCTAAATATGTGAATACTTCATTTTCAGTTGGACTCATGCTAAGGGACAGACTTTACTATGTGTACTTTCTTAGTTTTCAAGTAAATGTTGTAACTGAGGATCCCTTTTATTCAAATTGATAAACAGGGAAAACATCAGCATTTTGGTTAAGATGTTCTCTAAATATTTATGTACATGTGCAAAGGAAATGTCTCGCTCCTTGTTGATAACAGCAAATCAAATAATACATAAATTATAACAAATATTTATTACATAGTTTACTGTAATACAAATAGATTATGTGTCATAATGCTATGGTGGATGAAGAACTCAGATCTTTTATTTAAAGGCAGAGACACTCTGTAACAAGTAAAAATCCATTGAAATGTTATTGAAGTATTGCTTAAGGGTACATAATTGTAAATAGGACGATGTTTCTAACATAAAAACACTCAATGCAGAAAAATGGACCTGTCATTGACATCGTACATCTTTAGATTATTGCTATAATTATTACTTAGTCATAAAGGACTAATTAATTTGCTGATAATCTTCTAAAATGTATTGATTGATTGTTTGGTCAGTAAAAAAATCAGAAAATAGTAAGACATGTCATCCCAATTACCCTGTTGCCTAAAGTTACACTTTTAAAACGCTTTTATCCCCAACCAACAGTACAAACTAAGAAATTCTTTTAAAATCAGACAAATAACTCAAAAACCTCAATTCCCACAATGCCTTGTCGGTGGTAAGTACGATGACGTAAAAAGTAGGTGACCATAGTTCCGTGCTAAGGGACCACGAAGATGTAATGTAGGTACAACGCACAACAGGCCTGGCATAGTTTTTCTGTTAATTAAAACATTTCTTAAAAATCTGTGAATAGACCCTCAAAGAAATAGAAAGCAAATAGGTGCTTTACGATTGGACAAACGAGCTGTTAGCTTTATTAGCTGTTAACTTTCATGTGCAGCGACATGTAAGCTAGTCACACTTTTGTTTATGTTTTGACCAGCTTGCTTATAAGCCTGTTAACTGTAGCACTTTGCTCATGAAAATGAGTTTATCGGCATAATTAATTTCAATTTGTCCGTTATTTCGCATGTCAGGTAATAAGAGATACTTTTTAATTCATTTAACAAATGGGTATTCTGATTTGCAGGAGTCTGTCTGACCTAGAAATAAACTTTTCATACTCTGGTACACGTTTTGCTTGCTGATACTGATGACAGAATTAAATACTAAGATGTATAGCCAATCAATTCACTGTAAGCAATCACAGTATTTCAAAAGTGGTTATTTCAAACGATGGTGACAGTTGAGATTATGTCGATAAACCATAATTTCAATTGTGAGTTAAAGTAACCAGGTGGCTGGAGACATTATTCACTGTTCAATTCAGAAGGAAACTGTCTCACCCTAACTTCAGCTTCGCCCATGTCTACCCTCATGTCCAGCTTTTTCTTTCCTTAGTGTCTTGACATTTGTGTTACATAAAGTAAATAGTCTAGAATGTTTTCTCTGTGGTAGAAGTAGAAAATTGTCTGCAAGTTTTAACATTCAGCCATCACTTTCCTCTGCAGAGCACACAGAACAGCTCAGTAAAGGAAGGGGTGCATTGGCTGTAGATCCTGCTTTGTACTCTGAGGCATTGATGGTCCTCTTGTGAGTGGAACACAGGATGCCCTACCACTGTGTGGCCTATGGATGCGGCAAAACTGCCGAAGATGGTGTGGCTCTGTTTAAATTCCCCAAGGAGCCAGAGGAGTTTCGCAAATGGGAGAAGCAGGTGCAGCGCACTCGTGTCCATTGGGTTGCCACACCCAACTCTTACCTTTGCAGTGAGCATTTTGGCAAGGAGTACTTTGAGCCCAGACATTCACCAGGTGCACTGAAGCTGAGGCCAGGAGCCGCTCCTACAGTGTTTGTCCGTCCACACTGTTCCTCCTGCAGTGGAGTGGGCTGTAATAAGTGCCTGCCTGCAATCCAACGGCGGAGCATTTCAGCTGAAACAAGAGAGTGTACCATAAGTGTGAGTAGCTATGGTTGATTAAGCAAACTTCTTGGTTGTTTACATGTGTGATGTAAAACAAGAGTCACATTCGTGCTTTCTATTTACAATTCTGTTTTTTCCTCTTCACAGTCAGAAAACAAAGAAATGGCTCCTGTGCAGTGTGATGACACTAACAGAGGAAGTGACAAAGAGCCTCCGACAGGAGGAGCAGTGAAGCCTGGGGAAAATAATGGAGAACTACAGCCAGGTGAGGTGCTAATGTGGAGACAGAAGATCAAGGTTTGATTGTTCCTTTAAATGCCTTTGTTAATAGAGTCAAAAAGAATGATCGAACTTCTCCACAAAATCCTAAAACATTTAAAAAACCCTATCTGTATAGTGACTGTTGACAAGGTGAGCTGCTGTTTTCTATCAGATATTTATTTATCTTTACAGTGGTCTGTGAGATGTGTGGCACCACCGGCAGTGTTAGCACCTTCTTCTCGAAGTCCAAGCGTTTCTGCAGTACATCCTGTTCACGGTCCTATTCGTCAAACTTAAAGAAGTCCTCCATACTGGCACGTCTAAATGTGAGTACACAACACTTCTAAACGACAAATTAGTGAGTAGGGATGTTGTTGTAAATGTGCCATTTTCTCACGTCACAGATATAACATTTTTTGGGGGAAGGTTTTTCACTCATACCTACTTGCGTGGGTATAAATACCCATTGAATTTTTCATCAAAATGCTCAATCATCCAAAAATCAAAAATTTGCACTTTTTTTACACAATAAACATCAAGAGGTTTTCTACCCAAGTGTCCTTTGTATAGTTCAGTCAGCTCTGTCAGCTATGCATGCTAAGTTAGTCTCTAGAGCTTGTGTTGTTTTTTTTCAGTTCCACCACTTCTGTTTGCTGCACTTCCTCTGCTGCTTGTAGTCAGTTGACAGAGTCATAAGCTGGTAACACTTACAGATAAGCAGTGGCAGTGTTGTGTCTATGACACCTCACTGATCATCATAAAGCTGAGAAGAAAACAAAGGCTGCTCCTCTCTTCTTTTTATTTTATTTTCTCTTCCCTGACCTCTTTACTGCAAACACTTCTGACTCATTTGTTTGGGTGCCTCTCAGAGGTTGAACTGGAGGGGCTCCTGTAAAGCCTCCGCAGCTTCTCAGTCTTACATCTGGTGAAAGTTCAGCATAGCTGTCTTGGATAACTTGAGTCATTTGCTCTTGTAAGAAACATCTATCAACTTTACAGTACAGCAAGCTGTTTTGAAACTATTTCAATACATTAAATTTAATAAAAATTAAAGACTTGTGCTTTAACATGCAGTCAAAAATTACTAGACCATACCTCACTTTACAGGTGTAAGCACAGAGATCAGTGAAGTACATTTATTTACGAAACGATGTAACAAATATTTTGTCCGCCTCTCTTCAAGAGATTTTCAAAATAATAATATCAATTTTCCCTCTTTTGTTTTCCCTCAAAAAAGCTTTATGGTTGGAAAAATTATTTTAATTGCACTTTCACTATAGGGTCTATAGGCTACAAGTAACATTTATTTTCACTCTTGATATACCAGCTAATGTCAGAAAATGTCGAACACAATTTCCTTAAGCCTAAGGGGATGTCTTCAAATCGCTTGTTTTATTTGGTCCAAAATTAGGCCTTTTAGTCCAAAATACTAAAGAAATTTAGCTGGCTTGAAACAAAATTTTCTGTGACTAGTTTCAGCTAAGTGAAATTTTTAAATATCAATATGCCGTTTTTTTATATTGCAGCACTATTTCCATAAAATTCAGTTTTATCAGACAACACAA
>JAPZDY010000014.1:18334994-18354578 GCA_029783645.1 Ctenochaetus hawaiiensis | reverse complement strand
CAGCACTATTTCCATCAAATTCAGTTTTAAATGCAATATTCAACCGGACATGACAGGTGTCTCTGAAAGTCGTTTCTTCTAAGAAGTACATCAACAGACTCTCATATGGGGTCTTTCATTTTCATGTATCTTTTGGCGGTGTGTACTGCGTTGACCTTGGCTATATGTTTCCAAAATGTATAATTGCGACCGAATGGTGGCGGTATTTCGCAAAAGGCTGTCACGCGGCAGCCATTGCTAAAATATGCAAAGAAGAAGAAGAAAAACCGCGCTGGACTCAAAACCACTGCACTCACATGACGGGCTTTTGCAAGACTCATTCACACTATTTCGTTAAAATGACACATCTGTGAAGACAAAACAAATGGCTCTCAGGTGTTGCGTTGACGACTGTTTGACCACAAAACATCCAAACGTTGTCTTTCATCGGTTTCCACTCGTCGACCCAGAGAGACTGAGGCAATGGCTGTTGGCTCTGGACATAGACGTCAACACTCCGCTCCACGTTCTCAACCAGCTGTTCGTGTGCCAGAAACACTTTCAGCTTAACGACTACTATGACTACCACTACCCGGATCAGACTGTCCGCCGGGGCCGGCTGCTCAAGACCACCGCCGTCCCCAACCAGTTCAACACCTCAGAGACAGGTGACCCCACCAGCCTCGTTCACCTGGATCAACTGGTAAGTCGTAAAAAGGGATGAAATCACCGATGTCTTCCTCTGAAACTCAGAAGTAGGACATGACCTGCAGTGAAAAATAAAAATGGAACTCAAAAAATGGAAACCCTTCAATTTCTTATATGTATTGTTAACGATTAAAAAAACTTGTATAATGTAACAATAGTTGCAATTTATTGTGTATGTGTGTCGTGTAAGTCTCTTCCATGTTAAAACTTCATTGCTATCATTCTTGGAAAGGTGCAATAAATTAAAAAACAACAACAACAAATTTTTTTTTGCCATGTCATTCTTCCTATGTGACGCTTTGTTGGTGGACTGTGCCCAGAAATGAATTAAGTCCTGAAGAGATTTCGACACATACTGTATGTATGTTGCCATTTTGAAAGTTTGCATTAGCCCTTGTATCCACTTTCACAAGAATGCTGCTCACAAATGAATACTGATCCAACTGTAGGCCCAATAATTGGTGTATACAGAGCTATTTACCAAAGTCACAAGTGTATCTCTGCCGGGCTTCTCTTTACATTTCAGGAAATATAGAAAATGGTAACCTGAAAGTTGTCACCTTTGTCATCAGTTATTAGATGTGATATATGACTTTTCTCCCTTGCAGCAAGTTTCAAAAGATTGAAGTTAACAGTCATATTGATCAATGCGCTATAACTTGCTTTAAATCTTAAAATGGCCGGTGTGAAATGAGGAATGTGAGACAACTTTGCACACACTATCTCAATGCTTCTCTCACTCCAGGGAAAGCCGCCCTCAAAGAAAGCCACAGTGCTCAACAAGGTGAACAAAGGCCCTCCAGCCTCAACACAGGGACAGGATGGTAAGGGCACAGTCAGACTGGGAAATAGTGAGTAAAAGATCTGAGCTGTATAATTACTCTGCTCCCTCTGTTCTGGAGCATCTGCTGCAGGTTTTGAATGGGGAACCTACTTGGAGAAAGAAATGTCTGTGGCTGCACCGGTGTCCTGCTTCAGACATGTAAGTCACTTCCCTCAAATATAATCAGAAACCATGTTTAACTTTTAATGAATGTTCAGGGATTCATCTCTAATATTGTTCTAACGACAGTGATTCTAGCCTATGAAAAGATGTTTAGATGAGTTCTTAAAATTTCTGAGGAAGATATGGTGCACATAAACATCTCACATCGATGATCTGTAAAGAAACATCTGACCTCCTCCCTGCAGGCCTCACTCTGTGCCCAGTGGGATGACATCAGTGTAGGAATGAAGGTGGAGGTCCTGAACACAAACGGAGTCCTACCCAGTAAAGTCTACTGGATCGCTACTGTCATCCAGGTTGCAGGTGTGTACATCAGTCAGTCAGTGTTTGTTTCAATAAGCTATGACACCATGGAGGTAATTGTTTCATTATTAGGATTTTAACCAGTTGCCATATTTTATCTGACTGTTAATTAACCCAAAGGTTTCCTATGGACTTATGACCCCATGTAGTGCCACAGATCTGTTTTTTGTTTTTTCTTTGTTTGTTTTTTTTGTGGGTTGGTCCCCATTTTTGTTTATCTTGTACATGCATACACATCTACACAGGAAAAAATTACACTATTCACACTACTCCACTGATCTGCAGTTGGTGATAACAGACCAAGATATGCTGTAATTAACCAGCAAAGGCATGAAGACCAAGACTGCTAGCTAATAAACATGGACAAAACATTGTAGGATTTCAAAGACTTGAAAAACTTGTCTTTGCAAATGTTTTTGTCAGAAATTAGAAGCGTTTGACATGTTTATTAGACCTTAAGGGTACATACAATACGTTTAATTGAAATATAAATGTAATCGTTTGCTTGTGTACAAGAAAAGCATCACAGGCCACATTAAGCATCACCTGTATCAAAGGTAAAGGTATAAAGCAGATTAGTGTCCTCTAGAGGATACAGTAAGTATTACATGATATAAAAAAACGCCTGCGAAAACTGCACTGATTTTTTATTCTTACACTCTCATCAGGTGTTTGGCAAAATAAAAATTACTGAGGGGGAGCTGGAACTAGTCAGTCATGGAGTCAGCGCAAAAAAAAAAAAAAAAAAGGATTCATCCTCTAATGACTGTGTGTTCACGTTATAGTGTGTAATGGCCAACAATAACACCTTTCAGACATGCTTGGAACAAAATTTGAGGCACCTGCCAAAAAATCAAAACTGCACTTTAATTGCAATTTATGGTTTAGTTTGTAAAATGTGAGATAAATGTGGAAAAGTTATATCTTCATAAGTTTTTTTGACAGTTCAAAACCCAAAGATTTCCACACTTCAAAAGCTGTAAGACTTAGACTTCGAGAGGGCATCTGAAATAGCATTGCATGGTTGGCAGCCTAAATCTCTCCATGGGAGTCCAATGATGACATAATAGAAATTTTAAACCAAACACTTATTGGCCTGATATTTGACATGTTAGTGACATCAGCAGTAACCAAACCCTTGCCCTCCTTTCACCCCTTGTCTCCAGGATACAAAGCCCTGTTGAGATATGAAGGTTTTGAGCATGACAACAGCCATGACTTCTGGTGCAGCCTCGTTTCAGGAGAGCTGAACCCGATTGGATGGTGTGCAATGACGAGCAAGTTGCTGGTTCCACCCCAAGGTGAGGGTTCACACTTGGACCTGCACTTCACTGCCATGCAAATGCAGAATTACATAATCATGATCCCACTCATGCTAGCAAATAAACAAGGTGCAGTATGCCTCCTTGATGGCATCAGGACATCAAATGAATTTAAATAGGCCTTGATTGGCCTTGATCAGGTAATTTAGCAATAGATTATCACATTCTATGTCCATAGATGTGAAGAACGTCCCAGACTGGAAAGATTATCTGATGAAGAAGCTGGTGGGAGCCAACACTCTACCTGTTGACTTCTACTTAAAGGTAAAAGTGGATGCTCACAAAATGTACCACATCTGTAATATACATGTGAAGATTAAAATATATCAAAATGAAATTGGGTTTAATTTCACTGAATGAGTTAGCATCTCTGTCCCTTTGCCACCTTCTCCTTTGTCCTCCTCTCTTAGCTTGCAGAGAGCATGAAGGTTCCTTTCAGAGTAGGCATGCGTGTGGAGGTGGTGGACCCCAAATATGTGAGTCGCACCCGTGTGGCCATCATAGACTCAATTGTAGGGGGACGTCTCCGCCTGGTGTACACAGACCAAAGCGATGCACCTGAAAATGCCATCTCTGACTTCTGGTGCCACATGTGGAGCCCCCTTCTGCACCCGATAGGCTGGTCCAGCCAAGTGGGTCATGCCATTAAAGCACCTGGTAGGTCTACAATTTATTTATACATACAATCTGATAGCATGAAAGATAGACAGAAATACAGATGAAATGACATGAAGAAGGAAGAATTTGGGGAGAACAAGCCAACAAATGCATTTGCATATTTACATTAGACTCTTTGTATTGAGAGGGTCTAAGTTCATGTCTACCTTAATAGGTTTAACACATTTTATCAAACTTTACAGAAACTAAACAACATAAAACTCTCCAAAACTGTGCTGGTGTAACCTTTACCTGATCCAGCAATTACCAGTCTGTTTTGTTTTGTTTTATATATATATGTGTGTGTGTGTGTGAGTGTGAGTGCGCGTGTGTGTGTATTGCTGCTGGTGATGTCTGAACATCCCTTTGCTCCTCCCCCTCTCTTCATGCCCCTTCTTTTCCTGCTTGCCATGTCTTCATACTCCTTGTGAGTCTTGTGAAAGTCTGTAGCTGCTGTAAATCATATTGTACTAAAATCACTGTTGTCAAACTGGCTTCAGTCAGTGCTGGAGGATGTGTTTAGTCTCTGTCTGGCTGTGCTTACTGAGGCTGCAGAGCTCTGTTCCATTGCATGCAGTGTAAACCCCAACAAGCTTACATTCCAGGCAGACTGTTCAGTTTATAATGCCACTTGTTGTTAGCTGACCAAGCTAACAAGCTAATGGCAACTACTAGCTAGAACCAAAGAGAGGCTAACAGAACAGATTTTTTTCACATGGCAATTAAAACCTGAAATTAAACATGCTTCTTGTTTTAATTCTAGTAAAAAATTGGGAAGCTGCTGCCAGTGGTCTGAAGGGTAACTCTGACAGTACGTTCCTGCTCTTCAAGAAGGTAAGGAAAATAAAATTCAAAAAGTAAAAGGATCTGCTCTGCACTAGAACAAATCTTTATTACCAGTGTGTGATCTGCAGCCCAGGGTCGTCTACATGAAGGGAGGTTTCTTTGAGGAAGGGATGAAGCTGGAGGCCATTGACCCTCTTAACCTGGGAAGTATCTGTGCGGCCACTGTACACAAGGTAAGACAGCCTCTTCCTGTTGCTTTTGTTCTCTGCGCTTGTTTAGACTTCATCAGGCAGACTAGACTGATCTACATAAACAAATATGTAACATTTCCAGAAGTCAGGATAGAACAAAAACATCTAGTTGATTGCTGTCTGAAACACTCTGACACCTGCTGATATCACTGTTGTCTGTGTTTCTTCTGTCTTTGCCTCTGTTGCCCTCCTCTCCTCTCAGGTGCTCTTAGACGGCTACCTGATGGTGGGAATCGATGGTACGATATCAAACAATGGCTCTGACTGGTTTTGCTACCACGCCTCATCTCATGGCATCTTTCCTGTTGACTTCTGTTACAGGAACAACATCCCTCTCACAGTACCTCAAGGTAAGTATAAATATGGCCAATTATTTGGTTTCTGTTTCAGCGTCACCACTTGCTCACTTTCTGCAGGTACTAGTCTTTTTTACCATCCTGTGCCACAAAGTTGCCAATTAAACCAAACTCAAGCATCACTCTAGTAATAAAATACTTGCTGATTTCTCTGCATCTTGGCAGGTTATGACTCTCAGACCTTCACCTGGGACAAATACCTGAAGGAGACCAAAGCTAAAGCTGCACCAACACACCTGTTCAACACTGTAAGACAGGGATTCCAAACCAAGAAGTTTCTCTGCCTGTCTCACGCAAATATCAGTTTTCAACCTGCAGTCTTTCAATCAGTGTTTTTTTTTGTTTGTTTGTTTGATACAAGAAGAAACAGTATATGACTCTGCTTTCTTCAGGACTACCCCGGTCATGGTTTCTCCCCCAACATGAAGCTAGAAGCAGTGGACTTGATGGAGCCACGGCTGGTGTGTGTGGCCACTGTGAAGCGCTGTGTGGGTCGCCTGCTGCTCATCCACTTTGACGGCTGGGAGGATGAGTTCGACCAGTGGATCGACCACCAGTCCCCAGATATCTACCCTGTTGGCTGGTGCGAGCTCATGGGTTATCAGCTCCAGCCACCCCCTGGACATGGTAAATACCTAATTGAAAAGCAGTAATCGTTATTGTGTTGTGGAGCTGATGTTCAGTTTTTTATTTAATGGGCTTTTGAGTCAGTTTATTCTGACTGAAGGTTTTTTTACGAGACAGTATACGTCTGATTGAAGTGTAACTTGTTTCATTAGTGGAATGAGGCAGAAAACTGTCGTGCCATAACAGAGGAGAGATGGTACTAAGTGCTTTGTAGATGTTCTTGAGCCCATGTAAAAGTGTTTTGTTATGTTTTCCAGTAGATATAATCGAAAACCAGGTCACACAGAACAAGAAATGCAAGCCTCCCCCATATGGGAAAAAGAGTAAGTTTTGACTCAGAAATGTATGAGGTGTTTGTTTTTCACTTGTGTGACTGTTGTAGAACTATTCTTTGACCTCCTTGTTTTGCTTTCTATAGAAAAGAGGACTGCAAAGAAAAGGCTTTCTAATGATCACTCTAAAGATGAATCAGGTCAGCAGCCTGAGGTCAGTGTGGCTGGCGGTCCTTCAGAACAGGAACGCCCCACTCCTCCTCCAAAAGCGCCTCTCATCCAGCCAAAGCCTGAGCCAGAGGAGCAGGAGAGTAAGTGGACAAATCTACACCACTCATTGTTCACTTTTTCTCATTTTTCATGAGAAATATCTGAGTATTTTGCCCCTGTAGTCTTTCCTGTGCAGGTGAAAGTGGAGGAAGTGGAGATGGAGACCCCCATTGATCCCCCAGACAACTCTCAGCAAGTCTCTCTGGGTGTAATCAAACAGGAGGAGGAGGAGCAAAGTAAGTCCAGACTAAATCAGCCACCAGAGCAGAGCAGCTCGGAAAACAAAGCACAAGAAAAGTCAGAGCAGAGTCTCACTGCAGGACAAAGAAGCAAAGAGAAGAGATCAGCTGAAGGGAGTTTTACTGATGGAAGCAACATGGACCAGAGTGAACACAAAGAAAACAGTTTGGAGAGGAGTGAAATGATGGACCAAGGAGAGGGAGGCCATGGAGATGAGAGCGGCATGGATGTAATTTCAGAGAGCAATACAGAGAAGGACACAACAGGAGAGGCTGCAGGAACAGAGTTGAGTCTTTCTGCCCACAAAATGTAAAGAACTGCTGAAAAGGTGGATGAACAGAGAGACTGAGGTTCATATGTGAGTGGGATAAATAGAGCCAATGTGGTGAAGACGAAGAAGAAGAACAGAAAGAAAACCACAGAAAAAAGACTATATGAGAGAAATGAAAACTTTCTGAAAAATTTAGAGCAAATAAAAAGGTACAACTTAAGTTGAGAGGGCCAGTGCAAGTTTTCATCTGGTTTATAGTTATGATCCTTAAGATTTCAGTCCTGAATGATTACTTGGTGTCAGCAAGCATGCAGGTCACAGAATTTTGGGTAAAACAAACAAACTAATCTTCATACTGTAGCTTTCATCTGGCTGTTTTACACTGAGCAATAAACTGATACTTCTGTCAATGATAGAGCTGGATTGCATGCACACATTTCTTGTAAATATTCTGGGTTTAGATGTGCAATTTAAATCCAGACTCCACCACAACCAACTGGAAGTACTGTTAACAATGAATAGAACTGATATACTGAAATAGGCATTACTAAATAAACAATATACAAGATATTACAAATCATATTTTATTTTATGAAAATCTTTAGGGTCATGACTTTTAAAACTTTATGTACCTTGAAATCATGACCCCATGGTTAGCTTGGGCTAGCTTTGCCAGTTTTAAACTACCTCACATTCTCCATGTTGTTAACTTTCATTTCACAATATTTGTGCGAGACTGATTTCAGCAACTTCTGTTTCAGTTTAGTTTAACACAACTTACCAGTTTAACACCCAGCCTGTAAATGTTACTCTTAAATGTTTGATAATTCTTGCTTGACATAGACAAATGTTGTAATGTTTTATTTTTTTTTTTTTTTTCAAAAAAAATGTTCAGCAACTTTCTGATTTGATTGATTCGACTGATTTGTCTTGTAGCATCTCTACCAATGGGACTTGAAATTCATTGGGTTGAGTACATTGTGCAGTTATGTAGTGGTTAAGGATAACTAGCGTAAAGCTAAAGATTGGATTGGTGTTAGCCAGTTTTTCAAGCAACTAAAGCTATTAACATACACTTCATTTGCCTCCTTCAAGATGCTAAAATGTCCAACTGACAAACTGGGAATGTGATTCCAATACTGTGAATGTTAATCAGGGCAGTGCTGACAAAGAGCGTGTGTGCTCGGTGTAACCTCCCTTGATGGTGGAAAAACATCTTTTTGACCTTTTTCAACATTATTGATCACACAACAAAGAGGAAGTATTGCAAAAAATAAAAATGTCTGAGGGAATCTGATTGGCAGGAGATGTGAAACAGCCTCAGATGCAACAGCTTTCAGAGTCAGCAGATGTTAATTTTTGAGAGTCAGTTTAAATGGGACCAGTTTACTGGAAGCTGTGGTCTCAGAACATCGGTATGAAAGGCAGCAGGCTCAGGCTGTGCTCCGTGTCTTGGTGGTTCTCTTTGCTGCAGCCGGTTTTGTGATGGGACTTTTGCGTTGTTTGGATTTGGCTTTGAGCATTTTGACCTGCCGCAGGCTGTTGAGGTGCATTGGTTTGGGTTTGGTTGCCTTTGGTGCCTTGGCGGGCTTTGGGGTGACGGTAGGAGCGGATGGGAGGCTCTCGCCCCCGGGACAGGCTCTAAAGATGTGGACATCCTTGACTTTGCGGCCCTTCAGCTCAGGGGGATTGGCACAGGTGGCTCGTACCTTCAGGTTGACTTTCTCAATCCACCTAAATTGAGAGGAAAGATCAAAGTCTTTTTATAATAACCAGAAACCAGAAAGTAAACCATCTCAAATGAGGAATTAGTAACTTAGTAGATAAAATATTACAGGGGCATGGCTTCAAACTGGAGTGTGGTCAAGTTTCCCTCTGTTACAGGTTATAAATGTATTTTATTGGGTGTAATTTAAAACCAGTAATATTTTGATAAGGAATCATCCAAGGTAACAAAAATACATTATTATTCATTAAATAAGCTTTGTCCTGCTTTAAGGAACTAAATAAGACCCTTCAAAGCTCAGTCATCTCTGACTACTTTCATTTTGATGTAATGGTCTTACAAGCGTAGTGGCAGCAGGGGGCAGTCACACATCAGAGGGTTGTCAGCCAGGTTAATGACCTCCAGAGAAGTGAGAGGGCGGAGATCAGGCACCTCCTCCAGGTGGTTGCCCTCCAGGAAGAGACTTCTCAACCCTGGACCCAGACCTGCCAGGGAGTTCTGTGACATCTGCAGGATTGGACATTTCACAGGAAAATGATCAAATAACAACAAATTATTTTTTACACATTCTAAAGTCACTAATGTGGCAGAAGGTTTAACCAAGTCCAGCTTTTTAGTGCTGGAGTTAGTTTTTTTTAATGAAATGAGCAGGTTAGAGATAAACAAAAGGGCTGGGTGAAGATAAATGTCAAAGCTCCTGTTGGTGTGACTAGTAGCTCACATTTGCAGCTAGGTTACCTTCTCTAGCCCCATGTTATCCAGATAAAGCTCCTTTAGAGACCGTTCTAATGGTCGAAAGGTGTTCGGCCCAACCCAGCGAATCAAATTCCCAGACAGCCTCAGGTCTCTGAGGTTTCCCGCCTTGCTCAGCGCTTCACTGGGCACCTCCTTCAGCTTGTTTCCTCCCAGGTGGAGTGTATCCAGGTCGCTGGCCTGGTCCAGAGCCCTGGGTGACACGTGATCTACGGCGTTGCCTGTAAGGTAGAGGGCTCTGAGGCCCTCAGCTCCAGCCAAGGTGTCCGGCTCCAGCCTGGTGATGGCGTTGTTCTCCAAGTGAAGCGCCAGCAGGCTGGGCACCAGTTTGAAGGTTCCTTTGGGGAAACTTGTGAAGCGGTTCTTCTCCAGGTGGAGGTAAGTCAGCTGAGGAAGGCCTGTGGATTCAGATAACACATATTCACTTGAGTATCTGGCATAAGTCAGCTTAGTGCCACAGACCCTTTACTGATACATGTTACATTAAAAAAGACCTTTAAAGGCATCAGGGCTGAGGGAAGTGAGGTCATTCTCTGACAGGTACAGGTAGATCAGTCCCTTCATTCCACTAAAAGCCCCGCCTTCTACCTCCACGATCTTGCAGCGCTGCAAATGTAGAGACACCACCTGGGCGACACCGGGGAAGCTGTTGCTAGGGATGTAGTGGAAGTGGTTGCCACGCAAGTCGAGGAGACGCGTGTTGGGAGAAAACCCTCGAGGAACTTTGGTGTGACCTCGGTTCTCACACGAGGAGTGGTGTGTCTCAGCCTGAGGACAGGGAAGAAATGGATATGGGGGACAAAGACACACAGTTACAGCACAAATCAAATTCTTTTGCATGTTACTTTTGAATACATAAATAAATACACATTCAGTTCTCTTGTCAAAGTTTTATCATATGCTTTTTTTAATGACATATAAACCTGTGGATTTCTTGGCAGTAATTTCTCCTCACAGTTTGCATTTGTTAAATATTTTTTTCTTCTCAGGTACCTTCAGTTTATTATTATTTAATTAGTATCATAATTTGGGTTTTAAAATGTTCTTTTTGTAAATCCTCCATGTCATATGGTGACAGTTTTTATTAATTTCATGACCACATGAAGGGTCCCAACCCACCAAGTTTGCATCCATTTTAACCATTAGAAAGTAAAGTTAAACCACTTAACATTTTGTTTGGGGAAACTAAGAAAAAAAGGAACACACATAAATGCACATCTCTCTTATCAGATAGTCATGGTGATGGAAAATCTGCCCAGGAACTTTTGGCATTTTCATGAATAGGCTAACTATTTCGCATCATCTGTGATGGTGTTTGGTCCACAAAATGTCTCAGTTATTTAAAACATTGACAATCAAAAAAGTAATTTCACATTTTAGGAAATATGCTTATGGTACTCAGCCTCTTTCTCTGATAAGAGAATTGATGCAACTCCTGAGTCTATAGGCTGCATCGTTTTCTTTTCTATTTAATCAAAGCATTCAGGCTATCTTAAAGACACACAGCTCAGTCACAGTTAACTTCCATAGTTGTAAATAAACAAGCATTTTTGGCAGTGCTACATGTGCTGTGGCATACTAGAGTTTACACCGGTTGCACGTCAACCTCACTGACCTAATCAAAAAAATAGTTAGAGCATGTAACTCTCCATAAAAACACATTATCTCTTTTAAAATACTGCTCTTTTTAAAAGTAGACAAACAAAATAATAATAATTTTGAGTGTATTTAAGAGGTATTTGTAGGTTTTTACCTAACATAGATTTTTCCCCACCTCTAACCTACGCTAAGCAAGCTAAGCTAAGCAAAGCAAAGCAAAGCAAATGTCTATTCCCTCCATGTACATATGCTGTGCAGCAACAAGACTGCCAGAGGTGACCCATTTTGATCCGATTAGAGGTGAAAGTCATTCTGATAAACATTAAATTAGTCAACGGAAGTATACATAGAGGAGAAGTTAACTAAAAGACAAAGCCTGTCTCTGGACTCAGACATCATAAACCCAGCTCACCTCGCAGGCACAGTTGGCAGGACACTTGACCTTGTTCTCTGGCTCTTCAGTTGGTGGTGGTGTGATTCTTGTCGCCTCCTCAAACTCTGCCTTCAACATGGCCTCCTGGCTCTGACAGCGCAGCTCAGGAGGGTAAACAGCCTCCAGGTTCTCTCCTGACAGATGGGCCGGTCCTCCACACGTCCCAATCAGCTTCACCTTATTCCGGATTGTCCACTCCCTGGAGCAACAAAAAAAAAAGAAGAGGAATAACGCCTTCCTGTTGGTTGAATAAAAGCATGGTTGGCCACTTCAGCCATCAGTGCAAAGCCCACAGAGGCCTGCTGTACCTGAGTGGACGCAGGTAGCAGTTACAGTAGACGGGGTTTCCAGCCAGGTTGAGGCGTGCCAGCTTGGGTGAACCTTCAGAGAAGGGCTGTATGACACGTAGCTGGTTGTAGCTGATGTCCAGGTGGATGAGATTTGGGGATTTGGACACAGCTGTGTTGGCCATGTCCTGCAGGGACATGTGGTCCAGGAAGAGGTGGGTCAGTTTGGCCATGGACACCACCTCCTCTCCGAGGTAAGTCATTGGGTTGTAGCTCATATCCAGACGGGTCACCTCTGGCAGTCTGGATGTCAACAGGCAAAGGTGTGGAAAATTAGGATGCAAAATTGTGTGCTTATTACTCAATTATTACTCTTTAATTGGTTAGATCTTTAGTTTGTAGGTGTTTTCCCTCTGAGACAGGAAGCAGCTGCTGGTCTAAGTCTTAATTCTCCTTTGCTTTTTTATAATCAAATACCTGCAAGAATAATTAAATTTCCTTCAGACTCAGCTTGTTTGTTCAGTGTCAAAAGTCATTAAAATATTAGACATTTCTTATTAAAAATAGGTACCCAAAGTATTTTTATAATCCACAAGAGTTCTGTGTAACTGCAGTAGAATACCAATGTGAAATAGGTAGTAAATTTTGCCTTGTAGCCTACCTGGTCATGGTCTCGGTGGGGAAAAACTGCAGCTCATTGTGGTCCAGACTGAGACGGGTGAGTGTGAACAGACCAGCGAATGCTTCAGTGTCCAGGTAGTTGAGAGAGTTGTGACTCAGACGAAGCCATTTGATGTTCTGCAAGCCCTGGAGGGAGAAGAGGTCACATATCTGAACAAGTGTTCCAGTAAAAAAAGACATTTCTTTAAACTAGAGATTCAGTTTGTTATTCTGAGGAACTGGGTGTCACTGGTTGTATGTTTACCTGGAAGGCCATGTTGGGGATGTAGACCAGCTGGTTGTGTGTAAGTGAGAGCAGGTTGAGGAAGCCGAGCTGAGAGAAAGCTCCAGGCTGGATCTCTTCAACGCGGTTACGGTCGATCATGAGCTGCTTCAGCGAGGACAGGCCATCAAATGACTCCTGGACCCACAAAACACAACAGAGGACACAATATTTTTTTAATTTTGCTGAACTAAAAGATAATTCTAGTTTAAAACAAGCGATGATAGATAACAATTGTGAGAACTGGATCTGTGTGTGTGTGTGTCGACCTGGTAGAGGATCTCAATGTTGTTGTTGGCCAGGTTGAGGAAGACCAAACGACCAAGGCCACGGAAAGCCCCCTCCTTCACCCGGTGGATGTTACAGCGCTGCATCGACAGGTGAGTCAGGTAGGGAGTGTGTTTGAATGCCCCGGTGGGAAGTTCCTGGATGTCATTGCCTCGAAGATCTAATTTCACCGTGATCTATAAATAAATAGAGACTACATATCAGATGGAACAAGATGGGAGCTAGAATAAATATGCTGTGGGAATGTTGGTATACATGTGTGTGAATTGGAGACCTCATCAACAGTGGGAGGAACTTCAGTCAGGTTCTTGTTGGAGCAGGTCACAGTGAGCTGGATCTGGTCACAGATGCACTGCTGTGGACATTTTGCTGTGTGTGCAGCAGGGATGTGGAGGAGCAGCAGGCTGAGCAGCAGGACCCAGAGGGTGTTGGGACAGAGCAGGGAGTACATCTGAGAGGACCATTCAACATTTAGTCCATTTCTGCTATACTGTAACTTATTCAGGGTTAATAGTCTTTATCATAGCTACTCTGAACTAATGACACAATAAGTATAAAAGCCAGCAATGGGCTGCTATTTGAAATTCTATGTGAAGTGCCTGAATACAGGGGTATAACAAATATTTCCATGTCAAGACCCCCCAAAAATATAAGCCTACAACTGGTCCTCCCTTTTAAAAAATGTCTTAAAACACACTGATGATACAGCAAATGTTAAAAAACAATATACAATGTGCAGTGGTAAATCTATACTTTATGTATGCTGGCTCATACTTTTCACTTGGCCGAGATATTTTTTTTAAGTTAGCTTTTATCAGCTGAGCAGGCTAACACTGGCTAACCAAGCTAGCAAGCAAGCTAGCTAGCTAAATTTCAGGGGCAGAGCAGCTTTATGGCAAAAACACACTGTACCAGGTCGACACTGACAGCTGATGAACAATGTTTTGACTGGCAGGCAAATACTGGTTTGACATATTGTTATTATACATTAAATTTTACAATAATAAACTTGATAATAATTAGTTTATTTTTTACTTTTGTTTTTGTTTTTTCCTCTCAACCTCACTCCAAATTGCTGAAGCCCCACACAGCAGACCAGATCCACCACTTGTTCATTTATCATTTATTCATTTGTCCTTTCGTTTTTGCACTTACTGAAGGTTTATTCACTTTATTTGGCCTTGGTAGTATCTTTAGAGGGGTGTCAATGTGTCCCACAGCCTGAAAATTGATTTAAAACTGTGTGGAGTTTGTTAAAAAATAACAAATTCAGCAATATGTGTGAAACCTACCTGTTGATTAGCTCTCATGGAAACACCTTGTTTGACTTTCAAAAGCTTCAGATGTATCTATTTATTGTCAATTCAGTCTTTTTATATAACTTGGTTATAGTCATATTTATAGTGGGACAGGTGGACAATATGTGTTAGGACCCCATATCCTCTGTGGCTCAGAGCCACTGTTTAGCATACAGCCAAGTAGAGAGTAAAAACAATATATTTGCTAGAATACTCAAGTTGTTCAATTACAAGTTTGAGATACTTGGGTTTTTCCAGTCCATAATAATTTATTCTTCTACTTTTATTATTTCTCAATTATTACTCTTTAATTGATTACTGCATTTAGAGGGAATTATTGTATTTTTTGCTCACCTCATATATTTTTTTACAGTGTGTTATTTTACTTACAAAGAGCACCTGACTATCGCAGCCTGATAATAATTGATTCAGTTCTGATCATTCACATTGTGTGACATTTCCTTGCTAAAGCTCAGCTTGGCGAAAAAACATCTCCATCATTCGGTGCTTTCGGGGATTAGTGTCATTTTGTTCAGATTGGGCTGCCCTAGTCTTCACTGGAATGCCTTAAAACCACATTCCCATGTCGGATCAACAGTCTTGATCCGCAGGAATGGACAGGAAAAGCTTCGCAGCTCCACACTCGGAAAATTTGGAGTCTCAAAATGTTGACACGGTGAGACGGTTCTCTTCCTAAACCTCTCTGTCAAAGCTGCTGCAGAAAAACCTGTCATGGATGGTCCTGACATGTGCCAATGAGCGCTAACATCAAGCATAGAAAACACGGTCGCAGGCCTATTTGACTCATTCATTTGTGTACTTTAAAGCTCAGTAAATGCGCATGAAAATCAGGGCGGCTGTGCAGCAGTTACATAGGAAAACCCTAGATCATTTAGCATCATACCACGTTTTTTTTCCCTAAGACCCCCTGAGTAGAGAAGGGCCAAGAAACTTGAGACGGAGGAATTTCCTCCGGCCGGTCTGTTTGTCCGCGTCCCTCCGGGGATCAACAGTCCCGACCGCAGAGGAGCTGCCGCGCCGGCCGCGCACAAAGACGCACAGTGTCTCCGACTGCCGCTGTGGTGCCAAAATGCGTTTCCCCCTGAAAAGATGTGTGAGAAAAGTACTCTCCGTCGCCTCTGAGTGCTTTTTTTGTTTGTTTATAACCAGAAATGACCCTGCAAAAGTTTAACATATTTTTTACATTATGTTTACGCTGTCCTGTATGTAGACATGGGTGTTGTATGGATTTTATAAAGTTGGGAAATAAAAAGAAAACTGCAATATGACCTCATTTGGAAAAAATACAAGCTATTTTACATATCTGTTGGAAACCCAAGTTAATGTCAATAATATATATGAAGTCTTTGGAGTATTAATAAATATTTTACGCTAAAATTATTAAATAAAACAAAACATATCGACACTTTTTTTTGAAAATTGAGGAACTTCACTAAAATTTTATGTTGATTTTTTGTCTTTGCTCAAAATTCTAAACGCAATCATAACAGTCACTCGACTAAATAAATGAGTTTGAAATCCAAACATCTGGCTGGTGACAGAATCCGTTCCTCGGACAGACTCACCTTGCTTCGGTCGTCGCTCCGTCCGGCTGCTGGTCGCTTTAGTGTCCGCTGACTCTCTCACGGTCTCTGCTGCCTCTGCCGCTCCTCCCCTGGCTGTCCCCCATCCAAAACAAACTGCGTTTATCCCTTCATCCACTGACACTCCCCCAAACCCCGACACACACACACACACACACCTCTGGAGTCTACACACTGTTACTTGGCTAGTTAATCTCACTGCCATACCAGTTTAATGTCCACTGGAGCTGTTAGATTAATCTCAGCTTTCTTCTCCTGTAGATTAGAGCTAATGAGACTAATGCAGTATCTGCTTATAAGGACTTATTAAAAAACACACACACACACGCACACACACTGTGTCAGGCTTGTTCAATGTTATGTTTTTGTCAGGAATTTCAGCACAAATAAAGAGATTATCAGGTAAACAAACATGAACCTGATATTAAGTATAGTTCTCTTGGTCTAATGTTACCCAAAAGATTATCTAAATGCCATTTAAGTGTATTTCATTTCCTGTTTCCCTTATATGCTTTATCACATCACTAACACATGAACGGTGCAAAAAGGTAAAACACAGCAGCTGAATTTATTCAACAAAAATAATCATACAAGAGCATCTTTTTCATAAGACTAATTGTGGATAAAAAAAAGTGACTGTGGTCCCCTGAGCTCTGCAGTGTTGTGCTTCTGCTCAGTGCAGGGCCATGCACACACACATACACGCTGTGTATTCATGGGTGGATGTATGCTGCTCCTGCATGCAGCCCATTCCTGCTCACAGTCTGTTGCACACAACGCTGTGACATGAATGGACTTCATGGACAGTGGTGTGATGACTGTAAATGGACAGACTGTCCTAGAAGCTTGTTATCTTTCTTCTTTCCATTTTTTAAAATAAGAAATGTCAAAAAACAAAAACAACAAACTGCATGTAAGGCATCCTACCAGTAAAAAGGAAAAATAAAGTTAGAATCTTTATTTTAAACAAATTTATTCTTGTTTATAGATTGTATTTATTCCCTTTGTTCAGTGTAATTGAATAACTGTCTTTACCTCCCTGTATCCTTTCCTCCTGAGTCTCAGCATACAGGACATTAGAAGTGTGCGAGATACAGGTCTAAAAATACAGCAAAAACTTATCTGTATTTATCAGAAAAACATATTTAACAAACTTTATACTATTTCAAAATGACTTTTGAGTAACCTTAAACTGTCGATCCAGATGTTTAGCTAACTCTGAGGCAGACCCATTGTTATGTTGCAGTTCAAATGTGTGTTTCCAAACTGCAAAGCAACATGTTGCAAATAGTGAAAGAATGGCACTTAGCTCCACTCGAGGTTTCAGTAAGTTTCAATTTTTATGAGCCCAAAGGTTCAGTGAAATGTATATTTCTATATTTTTTATCATTTGCATCTCTATTTTCTATAAAAATATAAGTCACAAGCATAAGTAGAAAAATAAAAATTAAGAGATTCTAAACAGTCTAAATTATGCCTGCATAAAATATACAAATTAGGAGGACACATATGTTAAGTGGTTGTCTGAGTCCCTTATTCAAGTGTAAAGCGTCCCTGTTGGTTCTGTTGATGAGGAGTCTAATGCATCACAGTGTGTGTCTGTGTCCCACTGTTTTTACTGGCAGTGGTTGATGAGTCTGATCAGCAGTGGTCATGGCACTTCTTCTCCAGCACGAAGCTCAGCCTCTCCCCGGCACTGCGGCAGGACTTGAGAGCTTCACTGTTCCTGCAGGTTCAGAAAGAAACAAAAACAAATGCAGAAACTGATGTGACATTTTCACAACAGATTACACACAGTTGCACACGATGTTTATGCTTTAATCACAGCTTTTGGATTGGCTGAATAGAAAGCAAAAAACTTGAGTGGATAAAAGATGATCATACTTTGAAGTGAAGGTGTGAAGCAGCGAGGCGTGGTGCTGGAGGAAATATTCCTGCTGGACTGCGTGTTCCAAACACAACAGCTGACCTGGGACCAGTGACACCTTTTTCACCTTCCCCTCCCCCTGAAACACAGAACAGACAAGTAGAAACCTAGATGAAGCATATAGTTATTTGTATTAGCTGACAGCATTGCAGAAACGTTAGTTATTGTTTAGAAAAGCCAATATTTTTTTTAAGCTAACCAAGCTAACTTCCGGCACAAATCTATCAAACACAAAAAAGACTAGTTCCATTTTGCTCCTTATTCTCATCCTGTCCAGTGATAAAAAAAAACCAGACTCGGTATTGTTTTGGACTGAACTTGTCTGCTTAATAACTCTCTGCTTTTGCATCTCTAATAGTTAACATGGAAGGAATTTATGTGGCTATCTATTGGATGCTTATGGTCTATCACTGGGTGGCTACCTGTAACACAGTCCCAACCTAACCTGTGTGCTGCTATTGGCTGGGGGCTACACACCCAGTGCCCCGAAAGGTTGCAACCCAGAAACGTCCCAAGCACAGCAAAATAAGAAGAAAAGGCAAAAATACAGGCAGCGGGAGGGTAAACACACTCACTTCTAATTTATCAAGTGATGACTGGTGGGATTTCTATTGTATTTGTCTGCTCATGTTCCTTTTTTCAGGAACATCCTGAAGAGAAAGCCTTTACATTTTTTCTATATAGAACTCTTTTTTGATTCGAGTCCTTTCTATTAAGGCACTCCTGGTGCCATTAGATCTCTACAGAATTATGGTTGTAGGGACACTGCAGCAGCATTGTACCTTGAGTAGTCCCATCATGACCAGCAGTGAGGAGAGGAAGCAGTATGACTGGAGGGCCGAGGCACTGAGGAGCTTCTTTAACACAGCATCTAAGGTGAGACACAGTGATACACTACATTTAAAAGCCCGGCAGAGGTAACCAATACCATTGAGATCACTCTATAGATTAAGATTAGGATTAATTTACAAAGAACAGTATTAAAACCATGAGAAGGATAATTCAAACAGCATTTTATTCACCAGTAGTTTCAAGGACGGCTGTCTTGGTCTCTGGTTCCTCACTGTACAAAGATGCAATTTTCAGAAGGAAATCAGCAGCCTTTTGTGGGTCAGATGAATCCACCTGGTAAGAAAAAAAAAGAGTTTATAACAGATAAATCAGACTTTACACTGAAAAGACAGTTAGACTGTAAGCCACTTCTTATTCCCTATTGTAAGCTCCCACCTGTTGTGGCAGGTTTGTCCTCAACTCTCCCAACTGAAGGAGCTTCTCTGCAGTAGGGCAGCTGAGGAAAGACTTGATCTCTGCCTGAGGAAGGACACAAAGTCTCAAAAAGAAGCACAAAACACAACACAAAAATATAAAATGTATGTTATGTCATCTTACTGGGATCGGAGATGTTTCTGGACCGTCTTCACTTATTTTTTCAATTTCCTTCACATCTTTGGCGTCCTCCTCATCGTCTTCATTGCAGTCATCACTGGCATCGTCATCAGGATCTTCATCATTTTCAAGGTCATCTTCATCCTCATCATCCGGTTCTCCTTCATCATCACTGTGGTTAAGTCAAAGGAACCTCATTAAAAGAGTAAATTTCAGGGCCGCCGTTTAGCTCAGTGGTTAGCGTGCGCGGCCCATGTACGCGAGGCTCAGTCCTCCGCGTGGCGGTCGCGAG